>CAIGQV010018344.1:6944442-6955600 GCA_903798115.1 Danio jaintianensis | reverse complement strand
CACACACACACACACACACACACACACACACACACACACACACACACTTCTTATTGCAGACTACAGGGCCATTGAGTCAGGAGGCTAGCTGTTCCCCTGGTGGTGGTGTATGTTACACTGAGTGTGATTTGAATTTCACAAGGTGTGTGGATATAGGTGTGTGCCTGTCTATGTGTTTCACTCATTGGCAGCTGGCCTACACCACTCCAGGTAGCTCTAGCAGATGCAAAGAGCTTAGTGCATTTTTAAAATATGTTTTTAAATATTTTATCAACTTAAGTGTGTGGTCTGAGTAATATAATTCTTTTTATTTATTTTCTTATTTTTTTGCATCCACATATATGGTATTTTTATTATATTATATTTAAATATTAATATATATTTATATATAGGGCTGCACAATAACAGAAATGATTATCACGATTATTTTGCTAAAACGTTTAATCACAAATAATAATGACGATTATTTCTTTATTATGAACTTTTATTCACCTGTGTATTCTTATTGAACTTACAACAAATACAGAAAAAATAAACATGAACAGAACATGTTTAGAATGGAGAGGCCTCTCTGACAAGTTTTTTTCTTAGCTGTGGCAAATAAAATAAATAAATTAAACTGTGTATCTTTCACATGTGAACTTGTGATTAAAATAAAAAAGAATAAAACTGGGGCAAAAATATATGCCTACAACAACACGTCAAAGATTTAGCCCGCGATTAGTTCCCACCTTCGTAATTCAAACACAAATCATGACGACAGCCACTTTGTGACTTTTAAAGTGCTTAATGTTAAAGTATTTTGTGTTACCTTAGGACGTTTGGACTGAAAAAGGAGCAAAGTTTCACATTGCTCAAATAAAATGCTTTCAATCATAAACTCTGCCCATTAAAAAAATGGCTTGGTCTTTATACTGTAAAATTGGGACAATATTTATTTACTGATAGTGGGTAACAAATATCATTATCGTGAAAAAAGATATGATTAATCGTGCAGTCGTGTATATATATATATAAATATATAGCATACAATGTTAGGACTTCTAAAATAGATCTATTACTCTCTCTTTATTTACTTTTGTTATCTGACTGATAACAACAGTTCATCTAGCTCTGGAGCAGCGTCAAAACTGACTCAAAGAAAGATTTAATTGAGACCTGTGTCAAAAAGAGAGGTTAAAGAAATCAAAGACATTGCAGAATTTGTTGCTGAAAGGTGAATGTTTTATAAGATTTAATGCTCACACTTGAGCCAGGATGAATCTTTACCAAAAAAAGAGAGCATGTTTGGCTAAAAAGATTGCCACACCAGTTTGTCATTTATCTGCTGTTAAAAAGGCAAAAACCGCTGGCTATATTTTTGTAATTTTAATAGTTTCTTTTTTTTATTTCATATTGATCATTCAGTGTTATCTAATTGAAATATATGATTCACATTTTGAATATGCTCCTTGCACTTTAGGCATTTTGCACCTGTTCCTCATTACTGGATTCTGACTTATTTTTTTTATTAGAAAGGTAGTTATATTTTCTGATCTTTTTTGTTTTTTGTGTGCCTCAATGTTGCACTACAAATATAACTGCACAAGCAATTTAGCTTATTTATTTAGATTTAGCATGTGAAATGCAAATTCTTAATTTTTAATGTTCTGTACATGGTGGCTTTAACACGCTATGAGGAATATTTTACAAATATTTTATTTTCAACTTGAAAATATTATTATAAGAAAAGCTCCCCTAAAACATTTGATTTGACTATCAGTTGACTATCGACACGATTTGAAAATTTCGATTCGACTATGTAAATCATCACAATTCTGTGACACCCCTAATAAATAAATATTAAACACTTTCAACATTTCTCACACTCTTCCTCATATTTTATTCAATATGAAAAGAACTCAGTTACATAATTACCTGGTGTCAAAATAATTTTAGTTTGAGGTTATATGCATGCATACATAAAAAAAATTAACAAAAACCTTCGATGACTCACAAATGACATAACAGCAAGTAACTTTGAGTTAGGACTGCTCAGAATGCAAGGACCAACTCAGTAGTTATCACAAAATGAATTTAACATTACAAGACTACTTTCCATGTAACTAAATACTTGGAGACAAAATATTGATTTGAGTTTATTTATCTACAATTTATTGGCATCTATAAAGTAGTCATACCACAATATTTTTATATTATAACAGATGCTGACTTGATTAAGAGATTAAACCTGTTTATCATATATTTTTTTATCTACTACACTTTCCAAAACAAAGATCCATGGCAAGAAGATGAACATAGCAACAATTTACAATACTAACATTAAAATCCACTGGTGTCTTTTTAATCACAACCAGAAACTAACAGAGATGCAAACTGGCAAGAACTGTGTTTGTTTGGAACACAGATATCAAGTTAAGTTGAGCAGTATATTATTTAACAATGCTATGGACAAGGATTGCTATAAAGGAATAACACACCTCAATTTGTCATGACTAGTTAGTCAAAATTCAAGCAGTTCATAGTTAATATGAATGGATGAATGACAAAATAATGAGTGGATGTCCTTATCATTAAAGTAAATAATTAAACACTTAGTAAGACTTGATCCCATGACAGAGGGGCACACCAACTTCAGTGTCGAGAAATTGTGTTCAGTAATCTCATGATATATATGAAAAATGAAATACAGCCAAACACAGCCACCAGGTGGGTGCTAGTGAATGTTATAACATATGAGCCACTAAATAATTAATTCAAAACCCTTGGTCATTAATTCAAACCCCTGGTCTAGTGAATAATTATTTATTTTGTCACCCTACAATGGAGTCTGATAGCCCAACCTCATCCAGTCTTTTTGGAATTGTTAGTGCAAGCACATAACACATTTTATACAAAAATAAAAAAATTGCTATGCAAATTAGGATAGCTGACTATATGAATGGATTATTCAATCTTTGAACTAATTCAAAAACACTAAATTGTTCAGTAGTAAAACACTGCTTTGGCTTTGTTCTGTTTTTGTTTGTTAAATAGAACAAATACAGTCAACGTTTAAAAAAAATGCTAGTCACGTATCTACATTATTATTTAACTACTGGTCTATAAATGTCACCGTCACACTCATGATCGTGCGATGTAAGTAACTTGCCTATATCAAATGCCACTAATATTAAAATTATAATATTATAAAAAATATTTAAAAATCAATACTTTATTCATTATCAATTGTTTTTTATACTGAATGTCATTCTCAAGTAAGCTTGAGTACTCATGATCATGAATTAAAAGTGAAAAGAAAAAAACAAGCGTGCATTTTGATATTGGTTCCCTGATTTTTCTATAATGGTAAAGGGGGTATGATGACTGTATAACATTGTTTTAATTTTTGACATTTTTATTTTTAAATTAAATTATTTAAATAATGTAACTTTTTGTAAAGCTCGGATCAATTTTTTATCATAAAAAAAGGATTGTAGCTTGCGAGACTGCATGAACCTGATGCCCATGCCACACTGTAAGATTTCAGTTATCCTAATGTTAGACTGAACATCAATGAAGATGTGCCAGACAGGAAGATGCAAGAAAACTCACCATGTCATACATTCATCTCATGTCTCAATAATAAAACCAGAAAAACAAACTGTTTTGACATTTCCCCCCTCTGTGTTTAAAGTTCATCAGATTTGGCGCTCCTAATGGTTCTTGAATTGATGCTCATTGTAGCTGAGTTCACACTGCAGGAAAGTGTCTGAACTCTTCTGACACAGCCAGAACCTCATTGGAGGGAAAATTTGATTGTAATGGCAATTGAGTGGCCGTCAGTAAACATGTCAAACCAATGATCAAAGGTCACAGATTTTAGTCAAGGATTTCAGGAATCTTTTAGGATTTAGAATTAGTCTCTGATGACTAAATCGTGACTGAAACTGCAAAGTGTGAACAGGGCTTAAGGAAGAATTGCACAGATTCTTTAATGAATCAAACAGACACTTTTCGTATTTTGTGTCAATGCCTATTCACTTCTCCATAAATCAAAAGATAAACTCTAAACCAAATCCTGGGGTGAAAGAGATTATTCATTCATTCATTTTCTTTTCGGCTTAGTCCCTTTATTAATCTGGGGTCGCCACAGCGGAATGAACCGCCAACTTATCCAGCATATGTTTTACGCAGCGGATGCCCTTCCAGCTGCAACCCATCACTGGGAAACACACTCATTCACACACATAGACTACGGACAATTTAGCCTACCCAATTCACCTATACCACATGTTTTTGGACTGTGGGGGAAACCGGAGCACCCGGAGGAAACCCACGCGAACACGGGGAGAACATGCAAACTCCACACAGAAACGCCAACTGACCCAGCCGAGGCTCGAACCAGCGACCTTCTTGCTGTGAGGCGAACGTGCTACCCACTGCGCCACCGTGACGCCCTGAAAGAGATTATTATTATTTTATTTTTTTTGTCATTTCTAAATTTTCTCCGAAAACTCAAAGTTTTCTAAACTAGCTTTGTGAAACAGAACACTGGTTGTGCCTAACCCACACAGCAAAATATTCTTGGAACGTTGAACAATCTATGCTAAAAACTTTGTTTGTATAGCATTTGTAACATTAGCAACATGTGCAATAATACAAACAGACAAGGGTCAATTAACAGCAATAGTAACATCCTAGGAAACACTAAGATGTGGTCAGTTATCAGTTAAAGGGTCGGGAACCAAACTATGACAGTAGTAAATAGGCAAATGAGAATGGATCAATAGACAGCTGGTGATTGGTAGTATGAAACAGGGTAAACAGTCTAGGGTCATACACAAGCACAGGAGAAGTAAAAATATGACACGTCATGAATATGAAGGTAATATGAGGTTTTATGCAAGACATTAAGTCTCATGTCATTGTAAATACAAACAAATATGCCATATCCTCTGTGTCTTTGTAATAACTTGATATAAATATCTTGTCATAAATCTATCATAAACATGACATAGCAAATGAATTCTTAAACAAGAAACTACTTCACTTTATGGCCTAACATTATATTAAACTGTCAAGTAGTTGGTTTTGACATTGGTTGTTATGAGGCCATTAAAATCAGGGATGGGCAAAAATACATTGAAATGTATTTTAAAATAAAATACCAAATACCTCAATTTTACATGTATCAAAATAAACTACAAAATACAGCAGCAAGTATCAAAATAAAATACTGTATTTTGAAAATACTACAAAATTCTTTTACAAGGGAGCATGACATTTCTTCACAAACCTTCCATCAATAGGCCTATTCAATCAATCCCTTCATTATTAAACTGATTTATTGAAGTAAACAATGATTGACAGCAATAGCAGTTCTCTGAGCAAGTTTAAGTCAGCTTCTCTGCCTCTGTCCTTCACCTCTACTCCTGTACATGAGGAGGTATTCATAAACCTTTGTTTCTCTTTCATTTTATTATACATTTTGTACAAATTTCATACAGAAAGTCCTGTCTTGAAGATGATCTCTTTAATCACTGTAAAACTATGTAATGCAGATAATGAGTTGGAACATAGTACTATATCTCTTCATTGTGTTTCCATCCATTGCGTGGCCAGTAAAATTGACACCATCTCTTAACAGTCTTATATTTTAAAAGGGTGATGTATGAAGAGGTTATTTAAATTTTTTTTAAATAAATTTATATTGTTTTTTGCAATTGAAATCTTCAATACTTAATGTAAAAACATGATTTCTGAAAGCTACTAAAATCTTCAGTTTTAGTAATTTCCATAAATCATGTTTGTTTGCAATTGTACTCTTCAATGCACAACATAAAACATGATATCTCTAAAAAATTGAGTCATCAGTTTTTGCTAATAAAAAAAAATATTGCCATTGTAGGACTTATTTTAATGTTGTTTGTCTTATTTTATTGGCATCTACATCAGCAATCCGTCTAAAACTACTATTATTTGTGCAGTTTACTCATTCTGCCTAGAGTTTTATTTAGTTCATTTTTAACTGGAAGTGTCTCAGTTTACCCCTTAGTGAACATCAGTACACCATCTTGGTGTTTTTTTTATTTCTGAACTTCCTCTACATTTCCACCTGCAGCACTGAGACTGAGAATGATTATGTGCTGTAGGTTCCACATTCCTGTTTTTGGACTGATATTTTATTCCATCTAATTTCCTAAGCAAAGATGCTGATGCACTGTACACTATACTGCCATTATATATTACAGGTCTTAGCATTGTGCAGTATACTATTTTCCATGGTTGATGATTTGCTCCCAGATATACCCCTGCCATTTGTCTGTTATTTTCTTTATGTTGACCACCTTCTTCAATATTAATCAATTTTCTGTTCTGATCTCAAGCCTAGGCAAATAACTGAGAAAGCACCAATCAGAGGCCGCATTTTTATGATGTCGTCATGTAGACTTCTTACAAACTATTTTACAGTATTTTAAAAATACAAAAATACAGGACACTAAAGTATTTTGATACAAAATATTAAACCATTTTCATAAACCCCATCAAATACAAATGACAAAATACTATTTTGTATTTGAAATACTTGTGTCATAAATACTGCCCATCCCTGATTATGATCTTGTCATGAATATTTTTCTGACCATTTTTTTCAGTGGAACAAACTGAATTTATCATTAATAATTATCATTAAAACTGTGAATAGTGTCAAATAAGTTTATAAAAGCATCATTATTTTTCTTGATCTTACCTACAGTGGTACAAATTGAATTTGTCATTAAATGTCTATGTACATTCAAATATTTTTATAGCAATGCTATGAATATATTTTATTTCATAATGTTTTTTTAGATTCCTCCAACAGAAGGTCAGATAATAGAAAATAAAATTAACAGGTGTTAGAGCAATACAATTAATTATTATTATTATTATTATTATTAATAACAATAATAATTGATAAATTTATATTTTATTGCATTTAGAGTGATTCACAAATGATGGTGGGTTAATGTTAGCCAGGAACTGCCTGTCAACTTGACACTTATGTAAAGATGCGTTTTGCAATAATCAGTGACAGATGGCATATATTAAAGTTATATATTAAATATATCAAACTGCATTCCACTGGAAGAACAGCAGACAAGAGAGCAAATCAGTCACTGAATATAAAGACATGATGGTGCAATTTTGGATTCCCAGTCAAATTCCACATTTAATGGTTAAAGTATAGAAGATAAATCACTTCATTATAATGCCCTATCAATTCTCAATGTGGAGAAATAAAGATTTTCAAAAACACATAATTAATCTATGCCAGAGATCAACATTTCCCTCACAGTAAAATACTATAACTCTTTCCATTTCAAACTGGGATTCCATAAAAGATGACCAGAGATCATTTTTAAAATTCAAGCATCGTTATTATTCATACTGATGCCAAAAAAACCCAAATGTAAACGCAACTGATTAGTCAACAGAATGCTGCTGTTTAGCTAGTTGAGATGCAATGTGTAAATCTTTCACCAGAGCTAAACCTGCAGATGAGAGACCCTTAAACCCTCACCACAAGGGCTTTTACAAAACCCCAGCTATTTGCAAATTAAGCATTTCCTCAGTCATTGTGAATGTAAAGCTTCCTAACTCAGTATTCCAGTTCTGTGAATGTATGGCAAGCTCAAGTGCAAGGTGATGTCCACTTGTCAGAGCTAAACGATGATATTGTTGACATTGTTTGGTTGGAATTCTTTGACAAGATATGTGAGTTTCTATTATGGTTATGCAAGAGGAAGATTGTGGCTCACATTACTGTCTATTTGAAAATAAATTAGATATGTTTGCTTAAGGCATAGAACGTTTTTTTTGTGTGTGTCTGCTTTGCCACACGCACTGAATTTTAATGAGGATCTCTCTCAGCATCCCCAGTGCACGAGTTTCAAATCCAAGAATCACTGTTGTATTATCAAACTTCGTTCAGACATTGCCACACAAAGATGTCAATATAACAACAACATTTCTCTGAGGAAAAAAAAAAAAAAGATAGAAAAAATGCACACCAAGAGCAAAAGAGATGCAACGCCTGCACTCCTCTATAAAGGATATTGTTGATCCTTTCAGAGGTTAGGTCTGTTGAATTAGGTAGTTGAATGAAATTTGAATCTTACCTGTGTTTGAAGTAGCTTTTTCATGCAGTAGCCAGTTTCAGCCCAACCAGTCATTCCCTCCTATTTGAGCAGCTCGAGAGCTTGCTGGCAGTTGCACAAGTGGAGGTTCACAGTGAGCTCTTTCCCATTCACCCAGGTCATTGCAGCTGGCCCCGGTGTCTTCTCGAACAGACAGGGGGATGGGCGGCTGCTCAGACCTCTCACATCTCTGACAGATCCCTGCAGTGTATGTTCACTCTCAGTAACCGCTGGATGGAACTTTTCCCTGTATTCTCCACCTCACTGGGTTTGCATACATTTCCTTTTGTGAGATCCGACGAGTGTGACTGAGATGCAGGGAGGAATAGAGCATGAATGCAGGAGAGGAAGAGAGAAAGGGAGGGAGAGAGAGAGAAAGAGAGAGCGAGAGGGAGGGTGCAGGAGAGAGATGGTTCATTTATTGGCATAAATCAGGAGGGGAGAGGAGGGTCTGTGGAGACACTACAGCACATGTCAGTCACATCCACATTAGAACAAACGTGTGTGCTCATTCTAACACACATAGACATATGCTATTATGTGTAATGTTGCTTTAATATCTTGCTGGGTTTCCCTATTTTTCCTTCTGTCGCGGCACTGCTTGTACTAGCAGAATGCATATACGTGCCAAGACTGGATAATCAATCTCATACACGGGCACGCATGCAGGAAATGCACTGAGGCAAAAAGGTTGTATCTCCCCAGGAGTAAATTTACAATTAAGACTCCCAAGGGGAATGTGGCATGTGATATGTATCCTGCAGTCTTATCTTTGAAAACCTTTTGGGAGAGAAAATAAGGAATACTGGATTGTTAATGAAATAACCCAGCAAAGTAGCATTGTTAAATACTCAAACCGGTGCTGGATAGTGTAGTACAGATACTCTGAGTGAGATGATCTGGTGTTTTTGCTTCAGCCTTGAAACCAACATCACAAAGTATTTGCAGTCCACTTTACTTCCCTAATCTGACACTTGTATGAATGAAATGTATTGAATGAGGTTGCAATTGATTTTATTCATGAGTAATATATTAGATTGTTCATATAGAGTCATAGGGCTTACGCTCCAGACATTCCAACCACTTCAGTTTTTTTTACCAGGATGTGATAGCTGAAAGTCAAAAATGTACTATTCAACATTACAACTGGATTACTGCAAATGAAATCTAAAAAATAAAGTAATTTAATTTATTTAAAAGAGCATAATAACATACATCAAATGTATGCTGTACAATTATAGCTGTGTTTTTTTTTACCATAGTAAGAAAATAGGTGCTTGCAAGGGTATCACTCATAGGAGTAGTAGAAATGAGAAGACATTAGACAAAATTTAAGACAGGATACATTTAGAGATACATTTATATTCAATACAAAGTAGTTTGTCCAGCTCCTTGTTAGCAAAGATATTCCCATGTCAGTCAGACCCTTACGCTGGCCCAGAGTCTTGCCAGGGAAATACTTCCAGTGCAGGTTTGATTTAAACAGAATAAGGGCCGGAACACACCAAACCGACACCAAACAACTAACACCAACCAAACCCAACTGTGTTGTCACCTCATGTTGGATCGTGTCTGGACCAAAGAGCTGAACACACCACATAGAGGAAAGCTGACTCAAATGAGAGCTCCATTCTGCGCCTGAACAAGAAACCATGTCTTTCCATGGGGGGCAGTAGTCTCGTTTCCTGCTACGCAAAGGGAAACTGAACTTCCAAGGCGCACAGACAAAGCATAAACAAAGCAGCATTTAGTACCATTATCACAGTTATTGTCATGCACCAAGCAAATATGCTCATGCAAATATGTTTGACAATCAAAATTACAGCTGGCCTCTTTGTGATCCTTCTTGGCTTGAATGGTTGACTTGCTACATCACTTCACTACATCACACTCGCACTATGATTCGTTGCTCAATAACCAGTCAGATTGCTCTCTTTAGATGATGGACAGACTCTGATTTGATATACTGAATTGGACCAACAAGCTCCAATGTTAACTCAACAAGAGCCCATGTGTGGACACACCAAACCAACTAGTCACTGTGTTTTTATTGTCCATCTGAAATTATCTTAATAATACCACCTGGACCACCTGGTATTCACAGAGATACTTTTTTTTCCACATTTAGTTATGTTTCAGTCTTATTTCAACATTGATTGAATTAATTATTTTTCTCATCTAATTTCTACAAATACCCCATAATGACAAAATGAAATACATTTTAAATTGTTGCAAATTTATTTAAAAACGAATATCACAAGTACATAATTATTCACAGCCTTTGCACAATACTTTTGAAGCACCTTTGACATTAATCACAGACACAAGTCTTTTACAGTATGATGTTACAAGTTTGACAGAGCTTTGACCAATTTCTCCTATTCTTCTTTGCAGTACCTATAAAAATTCATCAGGATGAATGGGGACTCTGGATTTAAGACTGGGCTTTGGCTGGGTCAGTCAGAGACATTCACTGAGTTGTCCAGTAGCCACTCCTTTGTTATCTTGGCTGTTAGGGTCATTGGGTCCAGATTGCTCTGGAGTAGGTTTTCATCAAGGATCTCTCTATGCCTTATTGCATTCATCTTGCCCTTTATCCTGAGTAGGCATCTGTGACCAAGAGAGCAAGTCTTTGTGATGTATCAAGACCCACGGAATCCAGGGTAATGTCAGTATACCACCAAGAAGGATGAACCACATCCAACAGGAGTAACTGTGGATACAAGAAGAAGCTGTCTGAAAGTGATGTCTGGGTGTTAACGCAGATTGTATCCAAAAAAACAAAAAAAACACAGCTGCCCAACTCACTTCAGAAATAAATGTGCACTTCAACTCTCCTGTTTCCACCAAAACTGTTCATCAGAAGCTCCAGAGGTCAATATACATGTGGGTTCTCCGATTTCCCCCACAGTCCAAAGACATGAGAATATAATTGGCCGTAGCTGTATGTGTGTGAATGAGTGTGTATAGGTGTTTCCCAGTACTGGGTTGCAGCT
>CAIGQV010018344.1:6926767-6938653 GCA_903798115.1 Danio jaintianensis | reverse complement strand
ACAGCCATATCGCACTGCTACGAGTGTGATATTGCTCATATATACATATATATATATATTTTTATTTTTTTTTCAAACTACAAAAACAAAGCTGCAACCCAGTACTGGGAAACACCTATACACACTCATTCACACACATACAGCTACGGCCAATTATATTCTCATGTCTTTGGACTGTGGGGGAAACCGGAGAACCCACACCAACACGGAGAGAACATGCAAACTCCACACAGGAATGCCAACTGACCCAGCCAGGACTTAAACCAGAGACCTTTTTGCTGTGAGGCGACAGTGCTAACAACTGAGCCACTGTGTTGCCCCCAAAATTTATATATATGCAAATAAAAATGCAAATAAAAAAGTAAGTGAATTCTAAATTTACTTTGACTTGTATTTCATTGCAGACAATGCAACAGCAAATTATTTAATGTGTTCCTCATGATTGTTGTTTTTTTTTTTTTAAATAAACACGTATTCCAATTTTGGTTCTTGCAACACATTTCAAAGAGTTAGAACAGTAAAGCATTTACAACTTTGTAATGTTGCCATTCCTTTTCACAACACTTAAAAGACGTTTAGGGACTGAAGACAGTAAATGATGAATTGTTTCAGGTGTAATTTTGTCCTATTCTTCCTGCAAACATGTCTTAAGGTGGGCAACAGTACAGGGTCTTTGTTGTCGTATTTTGCACTTCAAAATGCGCCACACATTCTCTATTGGAGACAGGTCGGGACTGCAGGCAGGCCAGTCAAATACCTGTATCCTCTTCCTCCGCAGCCAGGACTTTGTAATGTGTGCAGAATGTGGTTCTCCTTCATATGGGAACTCCAATGTGCGTCTGTTAACAGACTACGGGAGTACTTCAGATGACCAATCACTCTGAAGAGTAAGAAAACGGGCCAATGAATGCCAAAATGAATTGGCAGAGCTCAGCTCCACAGCTGACAGTGATTAGCCATTAGTGCTATATAAGCTGCCAGCTGAGAAGCGAGCACTAGAATTAAGCTTTCAGAGCCTCTCACGAGACCGAAGACACTCTATCTGCCAACCTGATTTCAAGACTGAAACCAGTTTACTCACCAGTGCGGGAGATGACGCGACAGCGGCGGTCGATCTGGGCTTCCTGTCCCCTGGGCGTTTCACTAGTGTGCACAAAATAGCAGTTTCCATTAAAAGAGCAGATTCCCTAAGAGAGCAACACAGTCAATCAACACGTCTTTTTCAAGACGCTGTTCTGACTGTGCGTTTCTGGATGCGGTGGTTCCTATCTCCGGATGATGGGCACGGGTATCGCATCACAGGTCTGGGGGTCCAGCATGTCGATGCGGTGCTCACAGACAGCTCATGCTCTCACTGTGAGGGCATGGCTGTTGCACAGCTGAGATCGCGGCTTCCAAGCCACCCCCGTTGCTCCCCGTGAAAGCGGTTAGCACGCGGGCAGATCTGAGAATTACAGTGGGGGTTTAACCGTCGCCTCTGGGCCCGCGGACCCCCCACTCCTCCACAGCTCGCCCCATCCAAGCTTCGAGAGGTTGTGCGGTTCATCCCACGGGATGCCCACGCCTCCGCTTAATGACACCGGAGATCAGATGTCCATTGCGACATCGGAGGGCGAGCTGTCATGTTCAGATGACAGACCGGGCTCGCTTCCATCCTACAGGGTGCAATGCGTGTTCACAGATCTCGAATCAGACATGATGGCTGCGCTTCCTGGGCTGCTTCGGCGGTGTGGCTGGAGATGGCTTGTCCCCCAGTCTCACCGCCGGACCGACTAGAGGTGTGGCGTGCGGGCTGATGTAAGATGAATCTTGCAGCTCCCGTCCACTTCTTCCCAGGGGCACACAGCGAGCACACGCTGGCATAGAGGGCGTTTTTTTCTCCGCCCGGTCCTCGTGTGCTTCCGCCTTCACCTCCCCTGATGGCGAGGTGGCCAGTGGGTACGAAGCTATTCTTCAGGTGGTGGGCGCCGCCACCTGGAGGGGTAAGCTGAGACCCCCGTCCAAGGCGGGTGGGTTATCTGTGTCTCTCATGGCTAGAGCCCACATCGCTGCGGGCCATGCCGCTTCTGCCCTGCACCACGGCACCTGTTGTGCTGCACAGGGGAGGTTCTTCCCCAGGCTTATGCATAAGCACCGCACGGTGGTCGACTATGCTCTCATGACCTTCAAGTCAGCCGCCCGTGCCCTGGGGAGGATGATAGCCACACAGTGGTCTGGAAATGCCACCTTTGGGTTACCCTGGCAGATATGCGCTGCGCCGACAAAGTACGCTTTCTTGGTGTGCCCATATCCCAGGCAGGCCTACTCGGCGACACCGTCGGTGACTTTACCCAGGAGCTCCAAAATGCTCCTCCGTCACAGCCAGTTCCACTGGCTAGTGAACGCGCCGAGCCCCCTGCAGGAAGTTGACGCTCCTGTCATAGGTCGCCTATAAAGTCTGGTAATCGGGCCGCGAAGCAAACCTAAGGCAGGCCACTTAGAGAGGAGGCGACCCGTTCTTTTCTCGCCCGCAAATGAATGTAGCGATCCGAAAAGAGCGGCTTTTCCTCCCTTTGGGTGTGGAAGCCCAATTGCTGCCAGCATGGGACGTGCTGCCTTCCCGCTCTCAGCTTTGGTGCACTTCGCCACAGGCTTTGAGGGCGCCAGAGGATGAGCTCCTTTCTCGCACCTCCAGCCTCTCCGCGGGATCCTGGGAGGAAGGTAAGAGTCAATCTCTTATTTTCAGTTCTTCAGTGAGCACTCCCCATCCCGAAGCTGCCCCTTCGGGGGTACGTCAGCGATCGTTCCGGTGATGCTGCTCGTTTGGACTCTGTTAGCCTGGTTAGCGCTGCTCAGCCCGTCGTAGTAGCTCACACGGACGGTCAGACTCGGCTATGCGTTTTAATGCACTGTTGGCCTCCCGAGTTCACAGGTGTGTATTTAAGCGGTCATCGCTATGCCACCCCTGTCTCGCGTGAGAAGATTGTTATCCTCCTGGCGAAGGATACAATCGAGCCTGTCCCTCCAGCCGAGATGAGGAGTGGGTTTACGCCACCACTTCATCGTACCCAGAGAGCGGTGGGTTATACCAATCCTTTCTGCGCGTTTTGATCTGCCATCTGTTCAGGATGCCGATCAAGATGCTCATGCAGAAACGCATCCCCCAGTGCGTCCGTTCCCGGGATTGGTTGCAGCTATAGACCTGAAGGACGCTCACTCCATGTCTCGCTCTCTCCCTCCTTATAACCGTGTTTTTACCAGTGTGCGACGGGGGCCGAGCATGGCAGTAAATGGTCCTCCCCTTCAGGCTCTCCCTGTTCCATGCGTGGAGGATGCCCTGTGCCTCTTTGGCGCACGTGCATAGGCATTTTTGATTATTCATTGACTGGGTTAATTTTTTTCAGACCTTTGAATTAGTCGATTATGCATAGGGACCTGGTGCTCCGGCACCTCGGCCTGTTGGGGTTTCGGGTCAACCGAGAATGAGCAAGCTCTCCCCCAGGCAGAGCTTCACTCATCTCGGGTTGGAGCTGGACCTGGTCTCCATCACGGCGCGCTAAAAGCTAGTGCTGCCCTGTCCATTTAGTTATAGGGCAGTTATAGTGGTCTCACTGAAGTTTTTCAGAGGCTCCTGGGGCATATGACATTTGCAACCGCTGTCACGCCGCTCAATTGTTCATATCAGACCACTTCAGCGCTGGCTTCGCGATCGGGTCCCCAGATGGGCATGGCGCACGGAGACGCACCAGGTGT
This sequence comes from Danio jaintianensis, assembly GCA_903798115.1. NCBI lineage: Eukaryota > Metazoa > Chordata > Actinopteri > Cypriniformes > Danionidae > Danio > Danio jaintianensis. The sequence continues at coordinate 6,934,921 of CAIGQV010018344.1, read as the reverse complement.
CCATCACCACGCTGTGTCTCCGCACCTTCAGCCCCTGGAAAGACCTTGCCTTCTACGGGCCTTCTACAAGTGTCCAGTCATGCTGTCATTCTGACGGATGCTTCCAGTACGGGCTGGTGGGCTTTACGTATCGAGCATGCAGCTGCAGGTTCGTAAACCGGACTTCGGTTGCGTTGGCATTCAATTGCCTGGAGTTGTTGGCAGATCATCTTGCCGCTTCTCCCGAGCGGCCCTTCGCCAGCTGCTTTCCCTGCTCTGCACGGATGCGCTGGCTCTCAGCTGGCCCCTGGTTTACGCAATATGTGTTTTTCCCCAGTGAGCCTCCACGCACAGACTCTGTGCAAGGTTGGGGAGACGAGGAGCAGGTCTTGCTCGTTGCGCCTCCTTGGCCCAACCGGACCCGAGTTTCCGGACTCACACTCCTCGTTATGGTCCTCCCTGAACAATTCCCCGGAAGAAGCACTTTTTCTGGGACGGGCACCCTCTGGCACCCGCGCAGCATTCTGGAACCTCCATGGAGGATTTCTAGACTGAGCGCGGTGGACTTAGGTGACTTATCAGTAGATGGTTAACACCGTCATTCAGGCTAGAGCACCCTGTATAGGCAAGCCTATGTCCTGTAGTGGAGTCTATTCGTTGTGTGGAGCTCTTCTCTCTGAGAAGAACCCCGGACATGCCAGATTAGTGTTGTGTTTTCTTCCTTCAGGATAACTAGAGCGCAGGCTGTCACCCTCCACACTGAAGGTTTGGTGTGCTGCCATCCCCGCTCTCTGTGGGGCGGCGGACGGTAGCACGCTGGGAAAGCATAACCTCATCAGCCGGTTCCTCAGAGGTGCGTGGCGTGAGATGGTTAATTCCATCCTCTCTTGCCCTCTCGGGATCTCTCTAGCCGCAGCGGTTATGGTTAGGTCCATTGAGCCACTCGACTCAGTATCTATAAGTTTTCTGTCCATGAAGGCAGCTCTGCTGGTTGCGTTGGTATCATTCAGGAGGGTTAGGATTCTGGTGGCATTTTCAGTCAGCGAATCGTGCCAGGAATTCAGACCGGCCTACTCTCACGTTTACCTGAGACCCCGGTTTAGCTTGTGCCAAGGTTCCTACCACCCCTTTTAATATTAAAAGTGGTAGTGAGCCTGCAAGCGCTGTCTGCGGAGGAGGCAGACCCAGCCCTTTTACTGCTATGTCCGCGCACTGTGCTTAATGTGACACGTAGAGCATACGTCTTTAAGCAGCTCTTTTCTGTTATGATTGGCAGAAGGGAAGTGTCGTATCAAAGCAGAGGTTGGTCCATTTTATAGTTATGCCATTGCCCTCGCTTCATGTGCCAGATTAAAAAAAAAAAATGGTTCCTCCTTTTCGGCGTGAGTACGCAGCGCCTCTTAACAGATTATTCAGAGCTGCGGGCTGGGCAACACCTAACACATTTACAAGATTTTATAATCCTCGAGTGGAGTTGGTTTCCTCCCGATTACTGGGTTACTCCGGTCAATCGGGACGAAATTAAGCTCTGTGTCAAAAATGCTTGCTGCGCCATGCTCTCTAACCCAGAGATACGTGCGCTTTTTCTATTCTGCTAATAAGTTTCCCGCTTGGCGAACCCTAGAGAATTCCTCCGAGGTCCCCAGCACCCGACTCAGCGGAGGAGCCGGGCGCCTGGCTCAGTGTGATGTCTGGTATGCCCACTTTTGGTCTACCCACATGCTAAGGTTCGGTGCCAGTTATGCGCAGTCCCCGATGGCGATCCCATATGCTTATTCAGCCACGGAGTGTTCCCCCTGACCAGGCAGACCCGTGTCTTCCCTACCCGCTAACCAGCTTATCATATGTAGCACTCCCCCTCCATAGGGCTAGTCCATAAGTCTCCCCTCTTGGGTAGCAGGTGGAGCATACGGGGACTGGCACGCTTTCCCAACGTACTGTCGTATTAGCTAGGTAAAAGCATGTTACGACCCCAGATCTAAATTTTCTAATTATTCCCATGTAATGGTAATTAAAGGGCCTAGGGGACGTTGGAAGGATGCACTCTTGGTGATGCTTGTGCGCTCATGCTATGCTTGGCAACTTCACATCAGGAGCGTGACGGGCTTAGCTGCTGTGGCGTTTTTCATACAGTCTCCCGTAGTCTGTTAACAGACGCACGTTGGAGTTCCCATATGAAGGGGAACGTCCTGGTTACGTACGTAACCCACGTTCCCCGAATAGGGAACGGAGACGTGCATCTCCACTGCCACAGCAGCTGAGTCTCCAGCTGTTAGCTGAGTGATCGGCTCTTCAGCAGGCAAATTCTAGTGCTCGCTTCTCAGCTGGCAGCTTATATAGCACTAATGGCTAATCACTGTCAGCTGTGGAGCTGAGCTCTGCCAATTTATTTTGGCACTCATTGGCCCGTTTTCTTACTCTTCAGAGAGATTGGTCATCAAGTACTCCCGTAGTCTGTTAACAGACGCACGTCTCCGTTCCCTATTCGGGAAATGTGGGTTACGTACGTAACCAGGACGTTTTGCATTGTCTTGTTTAAATATGCATGGGCGACCCTGGAAAAGAAGGCAACATATTGTGCTCCAAAATCTCTATGTACTTTTCAGCATTATTGGTGCCATCACAGAAGTGCAAGTTACCTTTGCCAAGGGCACTGACACAACGCATGACCATGATAGACCCTAACTTTTTTGTTTCTGGTAGCAGTCAGGATGATCATTTTCTAATTTTAAGCCACTTTGAGGTGTTTTTGGAGGAGTGAGTCAGGAAACGTTTTCCTCCACCAGTATCACATATACATTGGCCACACAGCATTGGCCACAAAAGGAGGCCCTACACCATACTAATGAATTATTGTGGTCTATATAAAGTGGTGTGATAACACAAGTAAACACACCATACAGTTTTGAAATAAAGATTATTATTAAGGGGGAAAAAATGAATAAAAAATGGCTTCCAAGTGATGAGTTCCAAGACGAAAACCACAGCTGAGCAAAAAAAAAAAACAAAAAACATAAAGGTTCAACTCAGTTTTGCCAGAAAACATCTTGAAGATTTTCCGAGACTTTTGGGAAAAATACTCTGTGGACTGAGACAAAAGTTAAACTTTTTGGAAGATGTGTGTCCTATTATGTGTGGTGTAAAAGTAACACCAAATTAAAAAAAACAACAACATACTAATAGTAAAATGTGGTGGTGGTAGTGTGATGGTTTGGGGCTGTTTTGCTGCTTCAGGACCTGGATGAGTGGAGCCATGAATTTTGCTATGTATCACAATATCCTGAGTGAGATCCACTCAGGATATCCCATCCCATCCACTCAGTCCAGCCATTTGTTAGTGACCTCAAGTTGAAGCGAACTTGGGTTCTGCAACAGGGCAGTGATCCAAAGCACACCAGCAAGTCCACTTCTAAATGGCTGAAGAAAAACAAAATGATAACTTTGAAGTGGCTTAGTCAATGTCCTGTCCTGAATCCACTGCCATTCCAAGAGTGATGATCTCTTAGCTATGCTAATGTGTTGCTTCCAGCTGCACGCTTCTCAGCGACCAATAACACACTGTCTTTTTTACATGTTTTGCATATTTTGCAACTGGTACATGATGCGTGTGACTGGGTGTGATTCCAGTCTTATGTTTTATCTGGGAAACTAAAATGCAATGCAGTTGTGCGGGGTGACATTCAAGGCTGTGGAAATTGGACATTTTGCTCTGGTTGTTTTATCTTATGGGTCAGCTAGGTGGAGCGCTGTGTGTTTGTGATGAATCATGATTCAGAATCTGTTCACCCATCTCGGTTCCTTTAAACCACAGAGAATGGATCATTATTAATGTTCTGGCTCCTTGTCATATTATTTGGTAATTTTCTCTTTTTGGTCTATTTATGTTGGATTTTCATTTTGTGGGTGTCAACAGCCATTCATGTTTAGGAATTGTCTACAGATACAGGTTCTTAGGGACCTAAAAAATACATGCAAAAGTCATAATTTCGACCTTGCATTTTCCATGACTGGAAGTTTTGGAAAAACAAATAAAGCCAAGTTTTGGAAAAGTCATGGAAATTTGTTTAACAATTTCTATACTTGAATATTTTTTTATATAAGTGAATAAATGCTACAAGGCATTTAGTCTATCATTAGTGTTCAGTAGTTTTCTATTATTCATTTATTCATTTTCTTTTTGGCTTAGTCCCTTTATTAATCAGGGGTCGCCACAGTGGAATGAACCGTCAACTTATCCAGCATATGTTTTACACAGCGAATGCCCTTCCAGATGCAACCCATCACAGGAAAACACTCATACACTCTCATTTACACACATACACTACGGACAATTTACGGCTCAACCCAGCTGAGGCTTGAACCAGCGACCTTGCTGTGAGGTGACAGCGATACCCACTGCGCCACCACGCCGCCCCAGTTTTTTATTAATATTATTTTATTTTGTGTATAATTATGCTTAAGGGTAGAGTTACTTGTTGCAGCCTCTTGACATATTTTCTGTCCTAGGCCAATCACATGCTCTCACATAATTTTAGCTAAAAGTGGCGTAACATATCTAAATAAATTATATTTTGTATTATAAATTGCATAGAGGTGGTGGTGGTGGCGGTGGTGCAGTGGTTAGTGCTGTTGCCTCACAGCAAGAAGGTCGCTGGTTTGAGCCTTGGCTGGGTCAGTTGGCATTTCTGTGTGGAGTTTGCATGCTCTCCCCGTGTTTGCGTGGGTTTCCTCCGGGTGCTCCGGTTTCCCCCACACTCCAAAGACATGCGCTATAGGTGAATTGGGTAAGCTAAAATTGTCCGTAGTATATGTGTGTGAATGAGAGTGTATGGGTGATTCTCAGTGATGGGTTGCAGCTGGAAGGGCATCCGCTGCGTAAAACATATGCTGGATAAGTTGGCGGTTCATTTCGCTGTGGCGACCCCAGATGAATAAAGGGACTAAACCGAAAAGAAAATGAATGAATAAAATTACATAGATTGTCATGTATTTTACTATATGCTGTTCTTATTTTTCTTATTTAAAATGTATACATGAAACATTATGTCATGCATATTTACTTGAAAGTAATGGAATTTTAGTAGGAAAAGTGTACAAACCCTGTACAGAGTATGTCAATGATATAAGCAAAGTTTATTTATACTCTCTCAGGTGGGTTTATTTATGTCTATGAGCCTGAAACATGATATTTTTCAACAAGGACACATAGTGTGCAGTCTAATGCTAAGCTGGTCGGCAAGGTAGACCAGGCTCACATTGTCTAGTTCACTAGTGTTATGCTGGTTGGAAGGTGTGTTGCTAGACATAAAGCTCTGCTGGGGCATGGGCCTCCCTCAACAGCACCCCCCTTTTATAGTACGTAAACATTAGTTTTGCAGACACCTCTGAATGAATGGCTGTCACGCCGGTATTGGTGCCGCATCTTTTTTTGTCGTGCTTTTAAACAACCGGGATTCACATCGGAAGCAGAGTCAGCGTCAAGCAGGAGTGATGCATGAGGCCGCGGGTATGTTTTCTGCATGCATGCGTCAGTTTGATTTAGAATAAACTACATTCTTCTGCGAGCACCTGCTGATTGGCAAAGTAGCCAAGGGTTTCATATATATTAAGTGCAGTAGCAGTGTTTTATATTTTCAGATGGCATGTCTGTGAATTTACTGGCAGTTGAAAGTCTCAGTACCTGCTCTGCTATAATAATCAATGCAGCAGCAGCATAGCAGAACTATGCCACCAAGACCAAACACATCAACATTTCCATATACATATTTATTACCATACTAAATATCTCAGAGAATTGCCATGGCAGAACTAAGATTATGTGTTGAGGTAGGACTTTCATCTGCATGCAAATCAAAAAGCATAAAAAGCAACTAAATGTACCTGACCACAATCACTTACAACTCTGATAGACTGTGTGGTTTCTGAAGGGTCCAATAATTCAGCCACTGATTACCCTTTATTAAAGGACAGAGCCAGCTCCTCACTAGTTAGATGGGCCTCAGCTTTCTTTTTATTATACATGACAGAAAGAATATTCTAAAGTGTTTAATACATAGCTCCAGTAATGGCTCCAGTAACCTTTTTGGGAAATGTTTTTTGTGTTTCATTTTGACTTTGGACAGATTTCTTCTAGTTCCAGAAGAATTACACCTTATTTTACAAGAAGCCACATATACTAGTCAATATACATTATTACTGTGACCTTAAGAAATGCTTTAGTTATACAATATATTCAAAAAGATGTTAAAATTGGTTAATTTTGCATTACAACAAAAGGGGAGAGGGTAGCACATGCAATTTAATAAACTGACGCATTGACTCTATTTTTTTAATTTTCTTATTTTTATTTCCTTCACTGATACAACTGTATTGATTTTTTCCATACACCATCATTAAAAACTCTGTTTTTGTAAAGTATGCTCCCCTTTTTTCTCACCTTGACTTTCCACAGTGACTTATGAATTCTGCAATCTATTTAAAAGAAATGTATAAACAAACAGCAGCATTAGCAACATGCATTTATTCACAAAAGTTGACCAAGGCAGGAACAATGTAATAAACACCCCCCCTAAACAAGCAGATCTATCACCAAGATGTTTCCCCCCTTTCTCACCATGAGCTATGGTACTTGTTTTACAATCTATGTGCACCTTGGCTACCTTGTCAACTGGCTTAACACTCGTGAACTAAACTATGTTTGCACCTTGGCTACTTTGCTGACCAGGTTTACACTAGTGAACTAGACTAAAGGGGGTCACACACCAAATGCGACGTGCTGTGGCGTATGGCAGTTGGAAGTAACGCACACCAGACACGCACATTCGAATGTTATTTAATATGAAACTATTTAGATAATGCTCTGTGGCACGGCAGAAATATGAACAGTGTCCTGAGTCATAGCTGGGAGCCGCGGACAGTCGACTTGCGGTGCCGGTGTGCGCACCCTGATAGAAATCTATGATTATATTACTGCCATACTCTAATTCTATTCACATTGTAAACATTCAATTCAATTCAATTCAAGTTTATATATATAGTGCTTTTCACAATATAGATTGTGTCAAAGCAGCTTAACATAGTTCTAGTAGAGTCCATATTTCAGAGTTGAAGTTCAGTGTAGTTTAGTTCAGTGTGGTTTAAATTTCACTGCTGAAAGTTCAAACACTGTAGAGCAAATCCACCGAAGCGCAGCTTCACAAGTCCCGATCCAAGCAAGCCAGTGGCGAGAAAATAATAAATAAAAAAAACTTCACCAATTGACGAAGTGAAGGGAGAAAAAACCCTCTAAAGTAACTAGGCTCTGTTGGGCATAACCATTATTCTTCTGGCCAAACTTCCTGTGAGGAGCAGCAGTCTAGGCGCTGGAGGCTGAAGAAGCTGGACGTCCATCGTGGAGAAGCTGCAGGTGTGAGTAGGGCACCGGCGGGAGGTCAGGCTGGCCCATGGGATCAATGCGGGGACTCGTTTGTCACGGTGGTCATTCAGGAATCAGTCTCATGCACTTCATTTCTTTATGACCACCACAGCATCAGCTCGGGATACGACCTGGTCCAAGATTATGGATACCTTGGGATCATGTCTTCACAGGTCTTGGATCGCATCAATGGCGTTGCATAGTCTCTAGGGACCTTGGAATGAGTATCCCAAGGTGGAAATAGAGAATAAAGAAAATAATTAGCGTAGCTGCTGTTCGTAGTGTATTTAAATGAGATGCAAAAATGGTGTTATAGATGAAAATAGCAGTTAAATAAACAAACAGAAACAAACATGTAAAGCATATGAGAGTTTCTAACACAATGTCTGGTGTATTGAGGAGTGTGTCCTACAGGTGATATCAAGCCAGCTCACCTGCGTGGAGCACATTCATGCATCATACCGTTACGCGATGCATTGAATGTATGCTTTACTAAAAAGATAGGTCTTTAATCTAGTTTTGAACTGAGAGAGTGTGTCTGAGCCTCGGACATTATCAGGAAGGCTATTCCAGAGTTTAGGAGCCATAAATGAGAAAGCTCGACCACGTTTACTCGACTTTGCTATTCTAGGTACTACCAGAAGCCCTGAGTTTTGAGATCTTGAAGAGCGGGTTGGATTGTAGAGAGACAGAAGGTTGGTTAGATAAACAGGAGCTAGATTATTTAAAGCTTTATAGGTAAGAAGCAATATTTTATAATC
>CAIGQV010018344.1:6866630-6916767 GCA_903798115.1 Danio jaintianensis | reverse complement strand
ATTGTTGTCTGTTATTATTTCATTTATGATAAGTGCTTTAGGTGCTAATGACCTGATGTTTATGAGACCAAGCTTTAAAAAATTTGTATTTTCACTTTTTTGCAGTTTTTCTGGTTTGATTCTTAATAGATTTTTTCTAGAGCACACAGTAAGTTTATTTCCTGATCTAATAATACGAGGAACAGACACAATCTCTAAGGGGTTTGCCAGATATGCATTACTGTGATTTAAGTGGGACGAGCAAGAGTCTATATGGCTAAAATGTGAATTTTCACTTACTAGTCAGACAGAACGAAGCATCCTGGAGATGTTGTCCGACAGGAGTTCAGCTCCAGCACTGCTGGGGTGCAGCCCATCAGCACGGAAAAACCTAGGACGCTCCCAGAAAAGATTCCAGTTATTGGCAAAGAGCAACTTCTGTTCTTCACATCATGTTATTAGCCATTCATTCAGAGCAAAAAGTCAACTGAACCTTTCATTTCCTCGGCGGTAGGTAGGAAGCGGTCCAGAAACGATGATCTGCGTGGCGGGCGAGGTACGTCGAACAGTCTCGATCAGGCTACTGAAGTCCCTCTTCAGGATCTCCGTCTGCCACAGCCCGGTGTCGTTCGTCCCCACATGGAGGACGACAGCTCCGATGCTCTCGCCAACGCTCAGGATAGCGGATACCTTAGCAGAAACATCCTTAACACGAGCACCAGGAAAGCAGTGAGTGCGTACATTGTTACCTCTAGTGGAAGCAGCGTGGACATGGCGAACGATGGAGTCACCGATGATTGCCACAACCGTAACAGCAACAATGACACTGGTCACAAGTTGACATCACAACATGAATGGTCATTGGTGCCCGCAAAGTGGAAATATGATTTGTAATGACTCATTCAGTTTTGTTCAAACGAACCAAGATGGGTGAACAAATCCTAAATGCTGTATTACTTTACCTTCCACAGCCGCAAATGATATCCAGCTCTCACTACACAACAGTTGAGGAAGGTTTATTGTTTCCACAATATAAAATACAAGAACCAAGACCACACCCGACCACTCACATTACACATACAACCTGTTAAATATGGTACAATAGCATGTATGAAATACAGTGTGTTAATGGCTGCTGATGCTGCATGCAACTGGACTTAGCCAACACATTAGCATTGTTAATTGAACATCGCCCTTGAAATGGCTGAATGGGTCAGAAGTTTAAGCACCGAAGTATGACATTGATCCGTGCATAACCTCATTAAAGCACTTAGTTAAATTTAATACTTTCCTTCTGAACAAGTTTTTAGAAACACTGCTGCTTATGTTAAGATTATGTATACAAAATTTGTATACATGGAACATTAATTAAAATGTACGAACACTCTCTTAAAGCAATAAGTGGACCAACAGCACATGATAAAAGATTAGAATAAATTAAAAGATTATTGTTACATTTTTTAGATGTTATGTTTTATTGTGATATTTTTCATATGGGTCATCTGAAAATGTGTTGTGATTGCTAGTGCAAACATTGGTGAGGTATTTAAGTGTTTGATATGACCAGTGATGGGAATAATGGCTTTTTTTTCTGTAACATAATCAAACAACCTACTGTTTCCCCAATACCATTATTGACAATAAAATGCTGCATTATATATTTGATATACGGTATAATGTGCTGTAATAGAGCACACTGAAGTGGTTTTCATAGTCTCTCTCATCTATAGGACCTGCTCTGGTATGTGTGCTTCTGGGGGAGTGGAGCAAATAACCGATGATGATTGATGTGTGTGTTGGGGTGGGACAACCACATAACTGATGATGATTGGCTGAGAACACAGGGTATAACATGAGCTCTGCTTTCAAAGGAAGAAACAAGGAACAACATCAAAGCAACGAAAACTATTTTAATAGTGTTCTGACATGCAAATAGCATAATCAATAGCAAAACTAATTATTCATGTCATATATTTTAATTAACAACTTTACAAATAACATTGCCATATCAGCTTACCGTAAGTGAAGGCTGATTTTGCAAAAGCAAAAGTGCTTTACTACTGTTACACCAAGATTAAAATATGATTGAACATTAGAAAGCTTGACAATGACAATTTATTTATATAGCACAATTAAAAACAATCCAATTTAACCAATGTGCTTAACAATAACTAAAAACCAAACAAGACAAAGATAAAAACTAATAAAAAAATAGAAAAAATAAAATAAATTATAAGCTTTTACTAGGGCTGTCCCTGACTAAAGATTTTGTTAGTCGACCAGTCGTCGTTCATTAAAGCCATTAGTCAACTTCTCTGCCATTTTTAAAATTAATTTAATTAGGCCTACTTAAGCAAATATGGGGGAAATGATTTGAGTTTAAGGGCTGAGAAAAAAATGTAATTTGTAACATTGTTTCATGTTATTCATCAATTCATTCATTTTCTTTTCAGCTTAGTCCCTTTATTAATCTGGGGTCGCCACAGCAGAATGAACCGTCAACTTATCCAGCATATGTTTTACGCAGTGGATGCCCTTCCAGCCCCAACCCATCACTGGGAAACACCCATACATTCCCATTCACACACATACACTACGGACAGTTTAGCTTACCCAATTCACCTATAGCGCATGTCTTTGGACTTGTGGGGGAAACCGGAGCACCCGGAGGAAACCCACACGAACACGGGGAGAACATGCATACTCCACACAGAAATGCCAACTGACCCAGCCGAGGCTCGAACCAGTGACCTTCTTGCTGTGAGGTGACAGCGCTACCCACCGTGCCGTCCTCATGTTGTAGAGATATACTTTAATAATAAGCTTTAAAATTGGATATGGGGCGTCACGGTGGTGCAGTGGGTAGGACGATTGCCTCACAGCAAGAAAGTCAATGGTTCAAGCCTTGGCTGGGTCAGTTGGCATTTCTGCGTGGAGTTTGCATGTTCTCCTGCGTGGGTTTCCTCCGGGTGCTCCGGTTTCCCCCACAAGTCCAAAGTAATGCGGTGCAGGTGAATTGGGTAAGCTAAATTGGCCGTAGTGGGTGAGTGTGAAAGAGTGTGTATGGATGTTTCCCAATGATGGGTTGCAGCTGGAAGGGCATCCGCTGCGTAAAACATATGCTGGATAAATTGGCGGTTCATTTTGCTGTGGCGACCCCAGATTAATAAAGGGACTAAGCCGAAAAGAAAATGAATGAATGAATGAAAATTGGATATTAAAAACTTGCACATGCATAAAACAGCAACATCAAATGATGTTTATGAATGTTTAGGGGGGGAAATGGCATAGAGCTTTGCTAAATATTTATAATTTGATAATGAAGTAAAAGGTTAACATTCACACAAATAACAACGTATGAAGACCGTTTGGTAAAGAAACTAAAACAAATAAATATATCACTGTGCAACTTTGATAGCCTGGTAGCCCTATAGGGAACGTCACATCAAAGCAATGTAAACAAAATAGTAAAAAAATAAATACATTCCTTAGCTATTAAAAACTTGTTTAATTTAAATATATAAACAAACTAAATTAAATACAATGAATATAAAGCAAACCAATAACGCTTTAGAAATAATATTGAAAACTGTAAACATGGTCAGCCAGAAGGACCAGCCTTAAAATAAAACATTGATTAGACAATACATTTTAGTTTTAATAATTTACCAAACAAAACATATATATATAGGCTAACAGCACACTAAAATATTACAAAAATATAGGCAATTAGAATTTATATTTAAATGCACTTTGGTGGACATGCGCACTGACTGCGCTTCTTGATGTGTATTTTCTTTCGTGACTAACCAACAAACGAAAACTAAGCCTGTTCTGCACCTGTTAAAAGTCTTGCTACTGCATTTTAAACTAATTGTACACTGGACATAGCTGAATGGCTAATCCCAATATAAAGAAAATTACAGTAGTCCACCCTTGAAGAGATGAAGGCATGGATTACTATTTTCCAGATTTTTAAGGAAAGAAAAGTCTATGCTTTAGATAATGCTGGAAAAAAGCAAGATATTACCACATAATCTTCAAATTTTAGTGAATCATCAAACACAACTCCCAAATTTTTCACCCATGGTTTCACAGCTGAGGACAGCCTACCCAAATTTAGATTAGGAATAACAGAAGAATCGGAGAGTCTAAAACTGATAATTTCTGTTTAACTCTCATTAAACAGAAACTCAGAACTCAGTTTGAGAAAGCCTTGCCTTAACATCAGCCAAACATGCCAACAGGTCATCAAAACTATTTGAATTTTGGGTAAGAGGTAGATGTGTGCCATCCTTCCTAATATTAGAACCTAAAGGCAGTATGTAAAGAGAAAACTGTCAGGGTAAAAATCAACAGGGTTAAGAGGAGATTGGAATACAGGTTTTACCCTGGATACATGAAAAACAGGGTGAACCCGACTCAGAGTACAAGGAAGCTTGAGCCGTACTGCCACCGGACTCAAGACTTTCGTGATGCTGTATGGCCCAATGAACCTGGGTGCCAGCTTACGAGAGGGCACCCGGAGAGGCAGGTCCTTGGCAGACAGCCATACCTTTTGACCACAGACGAAAATAGGAGCAGGAGTCCGGTGACGGTCAGCTGCCGTTTTGGTCCGTCTGGAAGCCCGGACCAAGGCCTCCTTAGCCCTCCTCCAGGTGTGATGACACCGTCGGACAAAGGCCAAGGCAGACGGAACCGCGGCGTCGGGTTCCTGAGAGGGAAACAGAGGGGGTTGATAACCAACAGAACATTGGAAAGGGGACATACCAGTAGAAGCTACCGGCAGGGTGTTGTGGGCATATTCGATCCAAGACAACTGCTGGCTCCAGGAACCCGGATTCTGAGACGCCAGACAGCGGAGCGTTCTTTCGAGATCCTGATTGGCTCGTTCTGATTGCCCATTGGTCTGAGGGTGAAAACCTGAAGACAGACTCGTAGAGGCCCCGATCTGTCTGCAGAACTCTTTCCAGAACCGAGAGATGAATTGGGGTCCTCTATCGGAGACCATGTCTACCGGAAGACCATGAATCCGGAAGACGTGGTCAACCACCACCCTAGCAGTCTCGATGGCTGATGGCAGTTTGGGCAAGGGAATAAAATGGGCCGTTTTGAAAAAACGGTCCACCACTGTTAGAATTACAGTGTTGCCTTTCGATGGGGGTAGGCCAGAGATAAAGTCTAAAGCCACATGTGACCAGGGACGAGAGGGAATTGGAAGTGGGTCTAACAGACCAATGGGCGGACGGTTAGAAGTCTTATTCTGGGCACAAACACCACAAGCCAATACGAACTGTCTGACGTCTTGGGCCATTGAAGGCCACCAAAATCGCTGTTGGATAATGACCAGCGACCTCCGGACTCCTGGGTGACAGGCTACTCTAGACTCGTGGCCCCACCGGAGGACTTCGGACCTTAATTTAGCCGGTACAAATAGCCTTCCCTCTGGACACCCCTCGGAGCTATATGTCTATATGTCCCAGGAACGAAACTGACTTGCAGTGGAACACGCACTTCTCCGCCTTGACATAAAGCTGGTTCTCTAGCAGCCGCTGCAGCACCTGGCGGACATGCTGAGTGTGTACCTGTTCAGACGGAGAGAAGATAAGGATATCATCCAGGTACACAAAGACAAATCTGTTTACCATGTCTCTCAGCACATCGTTCACCAGGGCCTGGAAGACCGCAGGGGCATAGGTGAGCCCAAACGGTAGAACTCGGTATTCAAAGTGTCCCGTCGGTGTGTTAAAAGCGGTCTTCCACTCATCCCCCTCGCGTATCCGAATCAGATGATAGGCATTGCGGAGGTCTAGTTTGGTAAAGACCTTGGTTCCCTGTAATAGCTCAAAGGCAGAAGACATTAAAGGCAGAGGATACCTGTTTTTAATCGTAATGTCATTAAGGCCTCGGTAGTCAATATAGGGGCGTAGGGAACCATCCTTCTTTTTGACAAAGAAGAACCCAGCCCCAGCTGGGGAGGACGAGGGGCGGATGAGGTCGGCCTCTAAAGACTCTCAAATGTACCTGTCTATAGCCTCTCTTTCAGGACCAGAAAGGGAATATAACCGACCCTTTGGCGGAGAAGTGCCTGGGAGGAGCTCGATGGCACAATCATAAGGGCGATGTGGAGGTAAGGAAGTGGCTCGGGACCTGCTGAAAACCTGCCGGAGATCATGGTACTCCCACGGGACTCCGGAGAGATCCACCCTCTCCACCTGCAACACAGAAGACACAGAACCAGGACAAGAAGCAGGACCAAGACAGACAGCAAGACAAGACGGACTCCAAGACAACACAGAATTCCCTGACCAATCAACATGAGGGTTGTGTTTAGTTAACCACGGGTGCCCCAAGACTACAGGAGCACTCGGGGAGTCAAATAAATAAAAAGATATTACCTCACGTTGATTTCCAGAGACAACTAGACTAACGGAAGGGGTAGAATGAGTGATGGAGGTGATGATAAGACCGTTCAAGGAGCGGACAGTGATGGGGGGGGAAAGGGGAATGGCAGGGATACCTAATAATCTGGCCGTGGAATAGTTTAAGAAGTTTCCCTCAGAACCCGAGTCAATCAAAGCAGAGCAAGAATTGGTGGTTCCGTTGAACTGAACAGAGGCTGATAGCGAGGTACGATGTGTGGGGGTGTTGAAGCAAGGAGTTGCACCCACCAGGATCCCCCGGTCTACTGATGGGCTGGAGCTTTTAACGGACACTGCAATGCCCGATGACCCGGCTTTCCACAATACAAGCAGAGGCCTCGAGCTAAACGAACTCGCTTTTCCTCAGAAGACAGTCGAAGACGACCCACATGCATAGGCTCCGGCGCAGTGGTGTGTGACAGAGTGTGTCGAAAATTAGAAGGGTCCTCAACCTGCCTCCCAGTAGTGCCAGTGACTCGTCTAATCTGACGACGGTGCAGACGCGCCTCCACACGGAGGGCCAGGTCCACCAGAGTATCTAAATCTCGCGGAAGGTCGTGGGTGGCAATCTCGTCCTGTATTATGTCATCCAGACGATCCCTGAATCTGGCTCGGAGCGCTGCCTCATTCCAGGCGCAGGCAGCTGCTAGAGTCCTGAACTGGACAAAATAATCCGTAACGGAACGACCCCTTTGACGCAACTGGGCCAGTTGGGAGGCGGCTTCGTCTCCCTGGGCGGATCGATCAAAAAGCCTGGCCATTTCTGCACGGAAGTTCTCAAATGTTGAACAGAATGGGGCGTGTGCATCCCATACAGCCGTTGCCCAGTCACGGGTCCTGCCCTTCAAAAGGGTGATAACATAAGCCACCCTAGACTCCTCCGTAGTGTAACGTCGGGGCTGGAGGGCAAACACAAGGCAACATTGGGAAAGGAATGCCCTACACGAACTAGAGTCCCCCTCATAGGGCGGAGGATTGTTGGCATGAGGTTCATGATCGAAATTAGGGACAATGGCTGCCATCCGGCCGCCTCTGGCATTCTCATGTAGCTCTTGGACTTGGGCGTTAATGTCGATAATTTGGGCCCTCAGCATTTCCACCTCCTGAGAGGCTGCTGTTAACTGAGTGGCATGCTGGCCGAGAAGGATGCCCTGCTGAGCCACAGAGTTTCTCACATGCTCTGCACCTGCTGAATCCATAAATGGTCAGTCCGTTCTGTCAGGGTAAAAATCACAGATTCAAATGCAGGTGCAATGGGTTTATTCTTCTCAAAAAATTCAACAAAAATTCTTCCTTAATTGGGCAATTCAAACAGATTCAGATAAGCAGGTCAAAAAAGATATAATAGGGCAATTCAAACAGATTCACATAAGCAGGTCAAAAGATATAGTGCAGTTCCGGATAAGGCCGCCGGGTGGCGGTGGAGCGTGCGGCGCACCCGGACTCAACCACAGAGGAAGAGGCGAACGGGCTTCGGTAGATGTTGACGTCCGGAACAGAGATGGCACAGAAGAGCTTGGACAGGCGGACCAGACCGTAGCGTGAGGGATGACCAGATCGAGGAACAAAGTAACAACAAAAAAAACAAAACCAAAACAACAGTCGATGGAGTCTAGGAAAACAGGACAAGACAAGTTATAGCAAGACTGGATTGAGACACACGTAACTCACATGCACACCAAAACGGACTGACACAAGACAAGAGACAAGGATGGCTTAAATAGAGGAATTAAACAGGGAACGACAGGTGAAAGTGGGAAACGGTAATTAATTACAAATTGAACACAAGACGGAGGAGATGAGCACGCGGGCAGGGAGCACATGGCCAACTGTCACAACAAAGCCCACGTGCTTCATTCACCGAAAGAACAACACAGATCGGTAAGTCAAATCATACTCGTGACAAAAACAGTACTGGGGCCAAGATTGAGCCCTAAAGAACCCCACTTGATAGAAAAGCATTGCTAGAGGAGGAAAACTCCAATTTTAACTGAAAACCTGTTGGACACATAAGATTTAAACCACTCCAGGGCACTGCCTGTAATGCCTACCCAGTGTTCTAATTGTCCAATGAAAACAGCATGAGCTGTCTCACATGCAGCAATTAAATCTAAGAGGACAAAAACAGCATATTCACCTAAATCACATGTAATCAGCACATCATTAAACACCTTCAATAATGCAGTCTCTATAGAATTACATTTTCTAAAAACTTCATTTTTAATTAAAAATCTCTGCGGTTGTTGGAGGACAATTTTCTCCAAAATCTTTGCAATAAAAGAACAGCTAGATTTGGTCTAAAATTACTTAATATACGAGGGGGTCTAAGTTTGTTTTTTGAGCAACGGATTAACTGTTGAATGCTTTAACAAATCAGGCATAGTGCCAGTTTCTAAACAACAATTTAGCAAGATCAGAAAAAGGGAACCAAAAACATTGAGGAGTTGTTTGAGGAAAAAATGGAGCGATCATACAGGAGCCCAAGACTTGAGGTTGCCCACTATTCTATCTTCAAACTGAGTGCTAGAAATAAGATAAACTGGCTAAAACAGTAATGCAACTGGGAGGAATTGATTGATCAGGGGAAGAATGAGTCATTCCTAATCTTAAAACTAGGGCTGTCAACGTTAAAATAATTTAATGATTTAGCACATTTAAAAATTGAATGCAAGAAAGAAACTGTGTGTAAATAAATATCTGAATCACACAGTGGTGCGTCATTAAAGTAATCAGCGTATTTGCATCATGTCAATAATATTGGGGGTTGGGGAGTTTATCCATGGAGTTTAGGCTGGAGAAACTACTTTTTAGCCAGTATTTATTGATGTTTATGATTGGTATTTTTAAATTCCTGTATAAATTTAAAACATGTGTATGAGAGAGACCAAAAAAGAAACTATTTTCCTTCATTCATGTTATTGAGTAATGTTAACTAAGTAACTACAGCAGTCAAATACTAGTAAACTACTGTTTATTTTTTTGTTTGTTTGTTTAGTTTAGTGAAAATACCTTATATTGTAATATTAATTTAAATAGTTTCTTAGTAAATGCTGACGTTAAAAATGGAGAACTAATGTAAAGACCTAATGATAAGTTGAGCAATATAAAATATTCGGAATACCAAATTAAAGCCAAGGTTATCCCATTTTCAGTGATATATGACACATTTATGAAAAAATTCTGAATATTTTGTAAAACAGGTCTAATTTTTATGATGTGAAGGTCTATCTCAATTTCAATGACGTGAAGACAATGAAACTATAGGGGGTGGTACAACAGCTTTATTTGTAAAATCTAATAATGCAAAAAAAATGCTTATAAATATAATACATATAAATACAAATATAATTATAATTTTGATAAATATATAAAATATAAACATAAAATCCCAACCTTGCTGGGTTATGAGATAATGAAATGATTTGTGAAAGTATGTAGTTAAGCATTTTTTAACAAAGAGTAGTAGACTAAATACATGCAGTAGGCCTATAATAGCTACAATTCAATACAGTTCAAAAACACTATAGTATTTTCTTATACTACAATATGTTTTTTTCATGTTTTAACATTATTGGCTGTATACACTGATGATCGAGTTCACATCATATTTAACAAAAATAAATAAAATTGCTATAGGACATTGTCATAATTTGGGGCAATTCCAAAGAGATTTAGATCATATTAGCTGTTAAACAATCTACTTTCTATTCTGTTCGCTTCATAACTGATGATCAGCATCAGTAGGCTATGCTATCTAATATCCCTTTTTGTTTTTGCGGCATATCAGCCATAAAATGAACTTAAAATAAGCAGGTTGCCTTAACACATGTTGATCTCTACCATATGAGGAAAAGCAGAAACTGGCTAAAATCTTAGATTTCCTGTCATTCCAGGGACTCACTTGACTTTAACTCATAAGGAGATATTAAACCAATAGAGATATTAAATATTAACCATCTCTGATGGTAGAAAAGCAATGTATTGACAGAATGATATGAGAATCAGGTGTTGTTTCTGTACCAAAATTTCAGTATTTATCATGTTATAAATGTGAATTTAAAGCTGTATCTTAAAATCTTGATATTTAGTCTGTCATTTAGTGCAATAAACAGAAACTGCGTATTTTTGTCTTTTTATGGCTATACAACTTTGATGTTCTTTTTCTTTCTAAGGATGGCTAACTCTCTCCATAATATCAGACCCCAAGAACTGTTATGGAATTCTATGAGGTACGACCACGAGAATTGTCATGCAATAAAACAATAAATGTTGTAATCTACAAAGAAGATCAGCTGGGAAACCAACTGTCTCAGTCACTCACCCTGAGCTCCCCTCTCTGCCCTCTACTTTACCTTCTCCACCAGAGCAGGTTACTGACACTCCACACAGAATTTCCAATTCTCAATATGGTGCATCTTGTGGATCTATAATTTTTCCCTTTCATGTTTGGTATCATTTTAAATGTCTCTGTGTGATCAATGAAGTGGTCTCAATTTCACAATAATATTTCACAATTTCACTTGTATCTGTTGATCTGGGTTTTGGTTTTTATAATATCTTTGCCAGAAGCTCCTCTAAAGGGAAAATGGTATTCACATCAACTCATGACCAGACAAGGGTCTTTGTGAAGGTTTTTTTGTCTTGAATTTATGATTGTTTGTTCTGAGTTGAGTATTTAATGGAAAGGTGCAAACGTGTCTGTGGCATCTTCTAGCCATGATACCCCATTGCAGTGTGTGAGTTTCTAAGCTCTGCATCAAGATTTATATGCTGCAACATACTTCTACACGGTCAGGTATGCACCTCCAACTCTTAGATTTATCTTTGAGTAATTGATATTGTACATTTCTGAATTGGCTTATTTTTGTTTAATTATGTAAATTGGCATGGAAAATCTTTACCTGACAAATAAAATGTTATATTTGATATTTGTTATGTTCTACTGAAATCATTTATATCTAGTAAATTATTTATGCTAAAGTTTCTGCAAACTATGACCAGGACTGCTCATACATTTGGGCTCAGATGGATGGAGCATAGGGCACAACATATGAGACCTGCTGATTTCTGACAATCACTGACTTGATATGTATGATATAACATACATACCAGTATGATATAACATAGTGGCTAAACCAATTATTCTTTATGGATGAGCAAGCATTGGGCAGCCTACTTAAATAAATTAGTTTTGAGAATTACATAAATATTGGAAATTGGAAAAGTTGCTGCTTAAGCTTTTATAATAGCAATTTGCATATACTCCAGAATGTTATGAAGAGTGATCAGATGAATTGCATAGTCCTTCTTTGCCATGAAAATTAAGTTAATCCTGAAAAAAACTTTCCACTGCATTTCATTGCTGTCATTAAAGGACCTGCTGAGATCATTTCAGTAATCGTCTTGTTAACTCAGGTGAGAATGTTGACGAGCACAAGGCTGGAGATCCTTATGTCAGGCTGATTGGGTTAGAATGGCAGACTTGACATGTTAAAAAGAGGGTGATGCTTGAAATCATTGTTCTTCCATTGTTAACCATGGTGACCTGCAAAGAAACGCGTGCAGCCATCATTGCGTTGCTTAAAAATGGCTTCACAGGCAAGGATATTGTGGCTACTAAGATTCCACCTAAATCAACAATTTATAGGATCATCAAGAACTTCCAGGAAAGAGGTTCAGTTCTTGTTAAGAAGGCTTCAGGGCGTCCAAGAAAGTCCAGCTAGCGCCAGGATCGTCTCCTAAAGAGGATTCAGCTGCGGGATCAGAGTGCCACCAGTGCAGAGCTTGCTCAGGAAAGGCAGCAGGCAGGTGTGAGCGCATCTGCACGCACAGTGAGGTGAAGACTTTTGGAAGATGGCCTGGTGTCAAGAAGGGCAGCAAAGACGCCCCTTCTCTCCAAAAAAACATCAGGGACAGATTGATCTTCTGCAAAAAGTATGGCGAATGGACTGCTGAGGACTGGGGCAAAGTCATAATCTCCGATGAAGCCCCTTTCCGATTGTTTGAGGCATCTGGAACAAGGCTTGTCTGGAGAAGAAAAGGTGAGCGCTACCATCAGTCCTGTGTCATGCCAACAGTAAAGCATCCTGAAACCATTCATCTGTGGGGTTGCTTCTCATCCATTCACTCACAATTTTGCCCAAAAAGGAGCCATGAATAAACAATGGTACCAAAACACCCTCCAACAGCAACTTCTTCCAACAATCCAACAACAGTTTGGTGAAGAACAATGCATTTTCCAGCACGATGGAGCTGGAAAATGGGCCTGGAAACTCCCCAGAACTTAATCCCATTGAGAACTTGTGGTCAATCCTCAAGAGGCGGGTGGACTAACAAAAACCCACTAATTCTGACAAACTCCAAGAAGTGATTATGAAAGAATGGGTTGCTGTCAGTCAGGATTTGGCCCAGAAGTTGATTGAGAGCATGCCCAGTCGAATTGCAGAGGTCCTGAAAAAGAAGGGCCAACACTGCAAATACTGACTCTTTGCAGAAATGTCATGTAATTGTCGATAAAAGCCTTTGAAACGTATGAAGTGCTTGTAATTATATTTCAGTACATCACAGAAACAACTGAAACAAAGTTCTAAAAGCAGTTTAGCAGCAAACTTTGTGAAAACTAATATTTGTGTCATTCTCAAAACTTTTGGCCACGACTGTAGATGGCCAGCATAAGAATCTAAGTGACTTTGGGTAAATGATTAACATAATTAAATGAAAAGACGAGATGTTTAAAATATGGTCAACTATGTTTATATATATATACACACACACACACATATACATATATATATATATATATATATATATATATATATATATATATATATTATGGGTGGAGCCGAACCCGAATACGGTATTCGGAAAGGCACAAATAGCGCACAAATACAAATACTTATTTCGAACAAATACTTAAAAAAATATTTGTATTCGGGAACAAGAAAAACTTTATATCAAAAAGCTGTGTTTACTCATGAGACCGCAGCGCATGCCCGCATGAGTGAGCGAGTGACATTCAGCAGTCGGGGGTGGCGGTACAAGAGGTGACTGACACAGGTTGCTCCACACAGCAACAGAGAAGGCTCGGCTGAGCGAAAAAAGACTTCACTGCATCACTATTTTTGTTAAATAGATTTTTGTACCTTAACTGGGTTCCGGAGGCAGTTTATAACTTTCGCGAAGCGAAATTTGATCGGGAGATTATTCCATTACACTGCATTATTGACGTCTGCAGTCGGGTGCTCTCATGTTCGCTCTGTTTATGTAGCTCTGAGGTAACTTAGACAATAGTCTGTTGACAGAGTAACGTTAACGTTCGGTTATAAAGGTTGAAAAAATGCTTGTGTAGTTGTGTCGAATTGTATGCACTTGTGGGAGTTATATGGTACAGTACGTTTAAATTACTCTGTCTTTTGCAGACAGCAAGATGTAGCCTATAGGCTAGTTAACCTTAGGATAGCTTCCCGTCACTCATTAACTTAAAACCCCTCACATGGATTTGGGCACCCAAATAGAAAACAGTGTGGCTGATGCTGAGCCATCTCTTGGCCCTCCACCAGCCAAAAAACTTGCTCAAGTTCTGTGTGGAAGCATTTTACAGTCAGTGCTGCAGATAAAACCAAAGTGATACTGTATGTAATGTGTGCAAAAGTCAAATCAGTAAAGGTAGAGATATCAAACATTTGCTATGCATAATCATTCATTCATTTTCTTTTCGGCTTAGTCTCTATTAATCTGGGGTCACCACAGTGGAATGAACTACCAACTTATCCAGCATATGTTTTACGCAGCGGATGCCCTCCAGCTGCAACCCATCACTGTGTGAATGAAAGTGTATGGGTGTTTCCCACATACACTACTGACAATTTAGCTTACCCAATTCACCTATATTGCATGTGTTTGGACTGTGGGGGAAACCGGAGCACCCGAAGGAAACCCACGCCAACATGGGGAGAACATGCAAACTCCACACAGAAATGCCAACTGGCCCAGCCGAGGCTCGAACCAGCGACCTTCTTGCTGTGAGGCGACAGCGCTACCTACTGCGCCACCACGCCGCCCTCTATGTTATGCATAATCAGATGCACTTAAAGCATCCTCTCCTGGTACTGTCTGCCAACCCCCCCACAAGCACCAATCCCCCCACCAGCACCAATTCATCATCACAGCCATGTTCTGCTAAACCCTCCACAAGCACCAAACCATCAACACAGCCATGTTCTGCCCCTGCAAGTCAGTTTCAAACATAAAAAAATGTAAAAAACAAAAAAACCTTTGTGTCTGTTTTTTGGCAGACAGTTGACAATAGCAGGGCTGTATCTTTTAGTATTATATAGACTACAACTTTTGTTCTGCCAGGTCTCTCAGTCAGGGGTTGATAAATTTTAGTTCTTGGAATTCTGTGCATTAGAAAGAAGTTCTTTTAGGAGAAGAACAGTTCTTTAAAGTATTATTTGTTTTTATTCTGTCTATTCAGCGTCCTCCAACAAGGACGGGTGGTGGTGGAGTTCATAATGTTCACAATGGTATTTTATTAGTTGTTGGTTTAACCATGGATGTGAGGTAATGGCTGTTATGGTATTTTCTTTTCAATGACGTTTCTTGTTACATGTTCAAAAACATCAACCAATATTGCATATCCATAATTATTATAATGGATATAATTAAAGAATACTTACACTATAACGTAAAGTAGAAGTGTAATGCACAATTTTTTTTTTTTTTTTACGCCCATTTTGAATTTTACTCGAATACAAATATAAATACAAATACTTTTCCCCCTCAACAAATACAAATACAGATACAAATACCGGCTGCTTTGCACACCCCTAATATATATATATATATATATATATAGTAAACTAAATTTATTTCTTATTTCTGAATGTGATCCGTTCCTAATCAGGAACACATTTGAAATGTAATGTCAGAATCGGAGCAGGAAACAAATTAAAATAAATTCTAACAAATAAAATATTTCTTTTTTTTTAAATATTAAATAAATATTTAATCTTCACCCATGCTGTTAGTTTCGTCATTGGGATATCAGATGGACACTTACATCTTGGAAACAGATTTTGTGACAAAACAAATGTGAGTCACATTTGTTGGCCAGTTATGATCAGTGCAATAAATATTAATATATAAATAAATATTATCAAGTTCTAAACCATTTATTAAGCTTATTGTTCCACTAAAGAAATTATATTTATAATAAATACTAAATTTTATAATTGTTTTTCACATTGTGTCATAGCATCATAATATATAGTATAGAATAGTGTACATTGTTTTATAATAATAATAATGTATTAATATAATGAACTGGAGTGTGAGGACAGGGGTAAGATCCAAATGCAGATTTATTAGAGTTGTCAGGCAGGCAAGGTTTGAAACAGAAGCAGACAGGCCTACAAAGATAATCCAAAGAGGAAACAATAAAACAGGCCTTTGGGTCGAGACAGGCTGCAAACAGTTCAATGAACAGTAAACAAACAAAGGATCAAAACACGGCAAGGCAAAACAAGGAAAGGTAATGTTTACAGCAAAACAAGACTCAGCAGTGGATGCCTGCGTGTGGTGTATACGTAGTCCATGTAATCAGTGATGATAAATTACAGCAGGTGAATCACAAGTGTAATCAGAATGTGAACTGAAGGGCATGATGGGATTTTGTAGTTGTGAATGACAGAGTTCTCCAGCAATCTGCAAGGGCAACACCGCTGGTGATCCTAACAAAGCCCCCCTCTTAGTTACAATACAGTCCAGGAGGATGGTGGAGCAAAAGTGGAACTGGATAGGGAAGGTGGGCCAGGTCCATGCAGCGGAGATGTGCCTGGAGCGTGGAGCAGAGATGGATCTGAGGGATCTGGGTCAGGAGACTTAGGGTCAGGAAACACATCAGCAGGTCAGACAATCCCGGTGGGTCAGGAGCTTCAGGGTTCGGTGCTCTGGTTTCCCCGACAAGTCCAAAGACATGTGCTATAGGTGAATTGGGTAAGCTAAATTGTCCGTAGTGTATGTGTGTGAATGGGAGTGTATGGGTGTTTCCCAGTGATGGGTTGCAGCTGGAAGGGCATCTTCTGCATAAAACATATGCTGGACAGGTTGGTGGTTCATTCTGCTGTGGCGACCCCAGATTAATAAAGGGACTAAGCTGGAAAGAAAATTAAAGAATGAATGAACAGTACCCTCAGTTTTGCATGGTTTCACAAAGCTTACACTCTTTGGTTGTAACTACTGCTTGCCCTCCTTTGTGACTATGAAAACATTTACATTCCTCTTTATTTGCAAGATGGGCTAGATTTAAAATGTGACGTGTAAGACAGTGTGTTAACAGCGTGGGATTTTTCAGGACATACTAACATAAAAACATTTTTGTGGTTTAAAATGTACTCACCTGTGAGTAAAGCCATATGTGCCAATGAAGTCACTTTTTGAGATACAACACAATGCATTCTGCAATGAGAAATTTTGATGCACTAAAATACATTGAAATAACAATCCACTTCATTTTCCCTAAATTGAGGGAAGTGCAATGTGTTTGCTCACGTCAAAGGTACCTGGAATTAAATCAGCCTGCAGAGAAGGACATGAGATTTTTGCAGAATGCAGCTATACAAGTTGAGTCCTTAGAAGACTTTACTGCCCCTCACTTGAGCTTCCTCAGCTTCACATGCTTCTCTCCCTCAATTTAAAGCTTGCTCACTTGCAGCCACAACCCCATTTCAGCCTGGAGCAGTATGAAGCCTCTTGTCCTTCATAATGTCTGTACTTCAATGTCGACCAATCAGTGATCATGTGCTGTCCTTGGTGTGATTTTTGATAATAATTTTACATTTGATAAACAGATCAGTGTTGTAGTGAAAGGATGTTTTTATCAGCTATGGCTGTTGGCCATAAAAAAGTCAAGGATCCTTTTTTTCGCATGAGGAGTTTGAATCTGTAATTCATTCTTTTATTACTTCAAGACTTGACTACTGTAATGGTATATATGTTGGATTAGATCAATCATCTCTTCATTTTCTGTGGTTGCACCACATTTTGAACAGCTGCAGGGAACAGCTACCCCAATCATATAAGAAGTGCTCAAACTGTTGGTATTTAAAAAAAAAAAAAAGACACACCTGTATATTTTGGCTTTCAGTTTTTCAATACAATACAGTATTTGTTACTAATTTAATTTGAATAATTTTTCTTCTGACATTGTGAAATACTTTAGTCAACAATGGTTGTTTTAAAATGTGCTGTATAAATAAACTTGAATTGAAAAATGCAAATGGGCAAGCTGAAGTTTCAGTTGCGAGTGGGAATGGATCGAATGTAAGCCAGCCTTTGCATCGCCCCCCTTCACCGTATCAACAATAGCTTGACCACTCCACTTATCTTCCTGGCCAAATTAATTTGCTCTTCCATTGGATTGGCGACTGAATTTTTCAAACTACAGACTTCCATAATGAATAACCAGGCAAAAAACACTACACTACCAAACCTCAAGTAATTCCTATGCTGACATGATGCAAATAAATTACTTTTGCTTACCACCAACACACTTAAAAAATTACCTGCTTTAATTTGGTTTTCAAGAGTTCACACTTAGCTGATGATTGATTATAAAGCGAGTTTGGCATGCTGTCCTGGGAGAGAGCCCTGAGCTCATACAGTGCATCCGGAAAGTATTCATAGCGCTTCACTTTTTCCACATTTTTTATGTTACAGCCTTATTCCAAAATTAAATTCATTTATTTTCCCAAAAATCTACACACAATACCCCATAATGACAATGTGAATTTTTTTTTAATTGTTGCAAATTTATTAAAAATAAAAAACCTGAAAAATCACATGTACATAAGTATTCACAGCCTTTGCCGTGAAGCTTTAAATTGAGCTCAGGTACATTCTGTTTCCACTGATCATTCTTGAGATGCTTCAGCAGCTTAATTGGAGTTCACCTGTGGTAAATTCAGTTGATTGGACATGATTTGAAAAGGCATACACCTGTCTATATAAGGTCCCAGGTTTGACAGTGCATGTCAAAGCACAAACCAAGCATGAAGACAAAGGAATTGTCTGTAGACCTCCGAGACAGGATTGTCTCGAGGCACAAGGCTGGGGAAGGTTACAGAAAAATTTCTGCTGCTCTGAAAGTTCCAATGAGCACAGTGGCCTTCATCATCCGTAAGTGGAAGATGTTTGGAACCACCAGGACTCTTCCTAGAGCTGGCCAGCCATCTAAGCTGAGTGATCGGGGGAGAAGGGCCTTAGTCAGGGAGGTGATCAATAACCCGATGGTCACTCTGTCTGAGCTTCAGCGTTCTTATGTAGAGAGAGGAGAACCTTACAGAAGGACAACCATCTGTGCAGCAATCCACCAATCAGGCCTGTATGGTCGAGTGGCCAGACAGAAACCACTCCTTAGTAAAGGGAACATAGCAGCCCGCCTGGAATATGCCAAAAGGCATCTGAAACAAAATTCTCTGGTCTTTGGAGTGAATGCCAGGCGTTACGTTTGGAGAAAACCAGGCACCGCTCATCACCAGGCTAATTCCATCCCTACAGTGAAGCATGGTGGTAGCAACATCATGTTGTGGGGATGTTTTTCAGCAGCAGGAACTGGAAGACTAGTCAGGATAGAGGGAAAGATGAATGCAGCAATGTACAGAGACATCCTGAATGAAAACCTGCTTCACAGTGCTCTTGACCTCAGACTGGGGCGACGGTTCATCTTCCAGCAGGACAATGACCCAAAGCACACCGCTAAAATATTAATCGAGTGGCTTCACAACAACTCGGTGAATGTCCTTGAGTGGCCCAGCCAGAGCTTAGACCTAAATCCTATTGAACATCTCTGGAGAGATCTGAAAATGGCTGTACACCGTCGCTTCCCATCCAGCCTGATAGAGCTTGAGAGGTACTGCAAAGAGGAATGGGCAAAAATTTCCAAAGACAGGTGTGCTTGTGGCATCATATTCAAAAATACTTGAGGCTGTAATTGCTGCCAAAGGTGCATCAACAAACTATTGAGCAAAGGCTGTGAATACTTATGTACATGTGATTTTTCAGGTTTTTTATTTTTAATAACCATTTCAAAAATCTTTTTTCACATTGTGACATAAAAAACTGTGGAAAAAGTGAAGCGCTATGAATACTTTCCGGATGCACTGTAAGATCCTTGAGCCCGGGGCTCCCTCCCGTTTGCAGGGTGAGAGGGGAGTTTGAGTTCAGGTAGGTCTCAAGAACTCCCCACCTTTGTTTAGAGTTGATGACAGATAATAATTTGCGGTGTAGAGAAATACTGCTGGTTAAGAGTTCGACTATAGTGTTAATTTAGATTGATCAATTCACTTATAACACATGTTTTTAGGACTATGGGAGGAAACCGGAGAACCCGGGGGAAACCCACGTGAGCACAAGAAGAACATGTAAACTCCGCACTGAAACGACAGCTGGATTTGGAAGATTTGGATTTGGACCAGTGACATTCTTGAGGAGACAGTGCTAACCACTGGGCCACCGTGCCACCCAATAGAGGGAAAGGTGGAGTAGTAGAGGTGGAAGGGGGGATTCTTCAAGGCGAAGATAACTGTAGTGAGAAACTCTGGTTATTTATAGTGAGTTAGGAATCATCTGATTGGTGAATCAGGCGTTAGTTAATGCGGGACCAGCCGTGTTCAATCATAATCACGTGCTCCTCTCGAAATTAGTTTATAAATAAACTTCACTTAGATCATATCATTTTAGACTGGGGTTCTAGACAAGTCTCCAATAAATGTTACAACCCCTTTAATGGTAGTCTTTGCAGTGTGGTAAAATCTTTACAATGCGGTGGAGACAAAAATAAAATAGAGGGACAACAAAATGCAAACAAAAGTGTTTAATTATACATAAGTAAAATAAACCATTCAAATACCCAAATATATAAAAACATCTTGTTATGGACGTAACCGGGAATGGAGGGAATGGAGACATAATGTCAGAATGTCACGTGGTACATGTTTACATGCGCCGCATGCTTTAGTGTTGTCTCATGTGAACACACGGTTAATGAGTTCTCTCATTGGCTGCGTGTTCTAGTCTTGTTTTATGTGAGCTTGTGGGGCTTATGTTGTTTCTTTGTGTCATGTGATCTCCTGTCTATTGTCTAGTCCCACCCTCTAGGTTAACCCATTATTAGTTTATTATGTTCAACTATTTGTTTGTTAATTATTTCTGCTTATATTCTCCTCATGTCTGCTGTCCTGGGCCAGTTTGTCGTCATTTATCTCCTTGTCCTGTCCTGTCCTGTCTTCCAGCCCTGATCCCTGCCAGCCTGCCCAGTCAAGTTTGTTTGTTTAGTTAATGTTTTCCCCCTCTGGGTCGTTTTTGTTGCCTTTTTAAAAAATTTTTTTATTATTAATAAACCCATTAATTTTCTGCACATGAGTCCTCGTCCTTCCCTTTACCCGAACGTGACACCTTCAGTCAAGAGCAGTGAGTGATTTTGTCCTTGCCCTTTGCTGTTTGATCAATAATGATAAAAACAGTTGGCAACAGCAATATAGCACACTGACCCTTTAAGAGCTGTGCTGTTACGATTTATGGTTTCACTTTCTGTTTCCGAAATCTTGTCCTTTCGGTCATGTCCCAAAGCTCATGATCAGGTAAGAGTAGGAACATAGATTGACTGGTAAATCAAGAGCTTTGCTTTGCCTTTCGGCTCAGCTCCTTTTTTACCACAACGGACTGGTACATTTACCGCATAACTGCAGCCGCTACACTGATCTGCCTGTCAATCTCACATTCCATCCTTCCCTCACTCGTGAACAAAACCCCAAGATACTTGAACTCCTCCACCTGGGGTAAGGACTTTCCTCCAACCTAGAGATGGCAAGCCACCTTTTTCCGGGGGAGAACCATGGCCTCACACTTGGAGGTGCTAATTCTCATGCCAGCCGCTTCACACTTGGCAGAAAACTGTCATTGTTATTGTTATTGTGATTATAGTGATTATTGTTAATTAATTAATTAATTTTCATAATTGTTGGAAGCCTAAATTGAAATCAAAACTGAATTTCAATTAATTGCACAGCCCTATGTGCCAGTCCAAAAGAAGGACACTGCGGAGGCCACTCGCTACCAAAATGAATTGAATTTATGAATGGAATTTGAAGCACATTATGCTCATTTGATTACTATTCACATGTCTTATGCACATTCACGTTAAGCCAGAGTGATACAGCCAAACCCCAGAAAGCAAAACCCGCCTTTCCGGCTCAAACTTATGATGCCACTCAAGTCACAGACAAAGTAAACAAAGCGCTAGCAGCTAACGCCAGCTAAGCTAAAGTATTCAAACCCAGCATAAGGCTAACAGCAATGTAAAGTGCAACCCTTAAATCCATCCTCTGTCTCTTTCTGCTCTCCTTTCTCAGTTATGCCCACTGTTGTGTTTCAACGTTTGTCTCAAATGGTTGTTTGGATTGTTTATTTTTATTTAAATACCCTTCATGTTTATAGGCGTCCCTAAGTAATTAAGGCACTCTTTCAATTTTACTACAAGCCATCTTGTACTGCTTTCTATCTATCTAGAATTGTTAAGTCTTCATGCTATTAGCTCTTCTCCCATCATAGGATTGTGGAATCTAGCTTGCACATAATATATTAAGCATTCTAAAGATTTCTACTTAGTTGGTCCTCCCAAATAGTATAATCTGATTGTCACCTGTATCTTAGACTGTTAAATCCTTGTGTTTGAGTGGCGTACCTGATCCCTCCTGGAGGACACCTCGAGATACCTTAGCCTTTGTAACTTGGGTTGCAATCCACAGTGAGATATCAGCAATATCATACTCCAAGTGGCACCAACCATATTAACTGGCATACCGATCAATTTTTGGTTAATTACCCTGTCGGGATTCCCTGCATGTGCCTTTTTGCATAAGACAAGCGCTCTTGTCATATATGCCTAGAGAGGCACTGTGCATTGTGGAATCCTCAGACAAAACCTAATTTTGAATCATGTCAGGCAGTCTTGACTTCCTTGAGTGTGACGTATTGTGCTAAAAGTCCATACCATTTGAGAGGTTGCACCCGGTTGCAGTGTGGGGAAATGATCCAAGGAGACCTGCAGTTGGGGGTTCATGGTGGGGGTCAGATGACCCATCCTTGCGATTTGATCTGGATGCCCTTAACTCACCACCAAGCTTAAGTAACCTGTAAACCCTAGTTAGTCTCAACCCAACTTACTGAGGACTAGAGACATAACAAGACACAACAATAGGTACTGTTAGTCTCTACTTCTTCTCTCTTTTGTCCTCATTATTTTCTTTTACCTTGACCTACTCAGAGACCTCACTAATCTATGTCTAATCAATGTAAATAATTGACTGATAACCTGCACAGCCTAGCATGTGACTTACACTTGAGACTATTATGTAGGCATCAACCATTACCTAGTCCCCCTTGTTTAATATCACAGTGTCTGACCCACAAGGGTTTTAACACAGCAAACATCTGGCCCACACATTTACCCTAGCTGACGACACTGTCAACCTAGAAGTATAGCACGCACTACTATAAATACCTGATCTTTGCACGAACTTGCCTTGCCTCTCTCTCTGTTTCACCACAGTGGTTTAGTATGTCATGTGCATTCAGCCCTGCCTCTCACTGGGAACAACTGGAGGCCTGGTTAAGTGCCTTGACCAATACCCTCCTGCCCAACCATGCCATGGAGCTGGAGACGCTAAGCAATGAACAGCTGGACACCCACATTGTTCAAGTGATGGTGAATGACCTGGCCCAGAGTCTCGACAGCAAGGACCTGGCTAAACTCACAGAGACGCTTGCACACAAACTTCTCGCCTAGGCAAGCTGATCAAAAGGGATCTCAGCAAACTGGAGCATTAAGGTCACATGAGAGAACGAGGGAAAAGGATGCCGAACTTCAGGATCAAGTGAACAAACTACAAAGTGCGTTTTTATTAGGTTTTATTATTATTTTTAAATGTGGGTGTCACAAGAAGGGACTGGAACCAGAGATGTAGGTATAACAACAGTTTATTGTGTAGGATGGCAGGTATAAACCGAACTCAAAGAAACTGATATGCAGGATGGAGATGGAGGACTAGATGGCCCAGGGGAATCGGAGGATGATGCAGAGAAGCCAGGCACACAAATATACGAATAGGTGATCGACGATAACCAGAGAAGGGACCAGGAGAAACCACACTAGGAGGGAAAGATGCAGACACTGGAGATCACAGGGAACAAGAGAGGTAAGTAAACTTAGAACTAGAGTAAATAACACTGACCGTAGAGAGGGTGCAGTCGTTCATATAGCAACAAGGCCAGACACAGTGCAGGCTGGTGAGGGTTTTTATGGAGCAGGAGTGATGATTGGGAGTGACGTGCAGGTGCGGGGCTGATAAGTATTCAGGGGACTGTGATCGGGGTGATTGTGGGGATTGGGAGTGGGGAGAACTCGGCCTGGCTGTGACCTCTGAAGATGATGGTGAGCTGAGTCTCATATCTCCTCGCTCTCTCGGAACTAGTGGTCGACACAATTTTGTGCATACTCGGCCCAGCCTAGAAACTGGTTCCAAGATTTCTGGTGACCATGGCAGAATGTTCGTAGGAATCGCCCCACCTCCTGGATCTTTCTCTCAGTCTGTCCGTTGGTCTGGGGGTGGTATCCCGAGGACAGACTGACGGTCACACCTAGGAGTCTGAAAAATGCTCTTCAGACCCAGGAAATAAACTAAGGGCCTCAATCTGATACAATATATTCTCAATATACCTTCTACTTCCATGTACCAATACCTTCTTTATGGTTAAACATTAATTCCGCAGTTACCATGGCAGACCATGGTAACCCGGGTAAGGTGATCAATTTAAAAATCTATCTACAATGAATAGGATGCAAATGTTGCCTCCAGAAACAGGAAGGTCAGTCATGAAATCAACTCCTAGATCTGACCAGGGGCAATTCAGAATTGGCAGGGGTACAAGTTTTCCGGCTGGTAGACGGCGGGGAGTTTTTGCCATGGCACAATCCTGCCACTCCTGCACAAATTTATCACGTCCTGTGCCATCCCGGGCCACCAGAAGCAATCCTTCAGCAGCGAGAAGGTTTCGTTGGCCCCAGGGTGGCCAGTGCCCGGTGAGGAGCGAGAGGAATAGATGAGTTAAGTGCGTTGATTTTAGGAGACTGAACTGAACTGGGGCAGCCTGGCGGGACTACTTGAGGCTCTTCGACTGTGGCTGAAGGGGTCTCCCGTTCTATGGGACTGATGATGAATTTAGATGGAATAATCGGCTCAGGGTCCTTGGCAGCGTCTTCTGGACAGTATACAGACGGGATAGAGCGTCGGTATTTGTATTCTTTCAACCTGGAAGGTACGAGATGGAGAAATTAAATCTGGTAAAGACTAGGGCCCACACCTTGCTTGTCAGAAATTGAAATGGCGGAGATTGAAATCATCTCGAAGATATTGGAGGTTTTTGTGGTCAGTGAAAACTATGAAGGTACTTATACTTGTAAAAGTCTTAGTTTTTAAAGTCTGAGTAGTGAAGTAGATTTTAAGAATGCATCCTAAGCCACCACCCTTCCCATTTTTTCTTGGGCAGTTTATAAAAGTGTAATTTGAAGGCACAAGCTCAGAGAAAGGGCTCACATCATCAGTTGATAACTTAATAAGTCTTTTTATGAATATAAAAAATCCAGATCATTGGTTGAAATAAAATCCTGTAAAATAAACATCTTATTAACCATTGATCTAGCATTTATCAGAGACACGTTAACTTACACTGACTCACCAACCGGCCGAGCTGTGCAGTTTAAAGGAAGAAGATTCCTGTGGTTAATTTCTCCTTGATGAGAGCAAACCAGGCATGACCAAGGTCTCGAAGGGTCTTGTGGAATATTTGGTGTCACGAGCCAAACATTTTGCTGTGGAAACTCCACTGATCCCCACGAAACGTGGTGGCCACCGATTGGCTCATAACCTGGGAAAGCCGTGAGAGGACATCGCGCAGACAATCACATTAGATGAAGTTTTATTTTGACTGCAATTCCTCCGTGCTTTCCTCTCCATCTGCAGCGTTTCTTATGGGATCCCATGATGTTTGATGCAAGCAGACCAGAATGGACACCAGTATAGGTGGAGGTAGGTAATTAAAATCCATTTCATTTGGAGCAGTGTTGGTTAAAACTTCAACTCCACTCCTTAAATAAATGAGAAATTGCAGACCACACACACTAAGTGCATGCCAGATAGTCAGATAACTTAGACAGGTAACAAACAACACAGAGAGCAGAAGGCCAGCCACACACATCAACAAAATCTTTCCTGAATGTTTGACATTAGAATGATGTTCTTAGGGTTAATGACTTCTCCTTTTTGAAGGCAAACATAAAGGCTACATCATTGTGGCCAAACAATTAAATTTTTGTTTCATCTGACCATAAAACAGAAAACCAGAAGTCTTCTTAGTCCAGATGAGTATTTGCAAAGGTCAAGCAAGCTTTTTTGAGCCTTTTATGGAGAAGTGGCGTCCTCCTTACTAACTGATAACTAGAAAACTGATCTAGAATTTTTGCCTCTGACATTTCTGCCTCTAATTTTGAATGTTAAATTCTTCACATTTAGCCTTTATAATTAATGATATTCTTAATGTCTTGTGTAACGTAATGTAAAACTTCAATTATACCACCCTGTTTTGATTTCTTTGCATTTTTTCCAATAACATTCCACCATGCAATCAAATTAGACTCTGAATATGACAATTCAAGACCGTCTTTGCTGAACTTCTTTGGTCCATAAAGCAAACCATAAGGAGATAATCTGAAATTTATCAAATTTAAATATTGAAACTAATTACAGTCTTGTAAGTTCTGTTTCATGTAATTTAGGCAAATTGAAAAACAATGAAAGCACTTATCCACCCTTATGGTTGGAAAGCCAGTTTTAATCCATTCTCCTGAGAGGTAATGCACAAAAGCAAGACAAGGGATTAAGTTGGGATTTTCAAACTTTCCCGGCTGAATTTAGCTTTGACTCTGTTACATGAAATCAGGCTAAATGTTTAATTTAGTTGTTATGGAGATTTAGCCTTTGCATTTAGCCTGCTCCAGAGCAGAGAGGATTCATGGCCTCAAAGTGATTTTCTCAAGGGAGATAATCACAGCCTCAAAGTGATATTTGGTTTCACTTTGATAAGACAGATGAGAATACAGTTCATTGCAAGCTTTGCAGTGCCAAACTGTCACACAAATCTGCAACAAATACAATACAATATTGTATATATAGTATATATACAAAATCTGGGTTACACCCTCCCCCCTTAAATCTATGCAAGTCTCTTTGCATGGCTGTACAAGGCTTTTCTTAGGGTTTGGGATGTCTAATTGATCTAGGTTGTTCTGCAAGTGACTCAATAAAGGCAGTGTTTAGACCCTGGAGCAAGGATTGAATGATGGATATCATTGGGTTTCCCATCTCTGGGTATGTCAGTCGTTTTGACTTCTGTCTCACTCTTTTAGACTTCCTGAGTTGACCTTTACTTTCTTCTTGATCTGTTTCTTCCTCAGGTTCATCAGATACCGATTCATCGAACTCTGATCTGCTTTGTCGTTGCAAGACATCAGGTATGGTTTCTTCAACTTGTTCTGTAGGCGTATCCGTTTTTCCTCTCTTTTTGTTATTTTCAGGTGTATCCAGTGTTTCCTGCTCTACTTGAGGTAAGTGATTTCCCTCTTTCAGGCTTTCTCTTACAGGTTCCACATTACGAGATGGATGTTCGGTTTCAGGTAAGTACTGCGAATCAGGTAAGTATTTGGTATTTAGTATGTCTTCTGTTTCAGGTGGACCCCTTTTTCTTGACACATTTTCCGCATTTACATCTTCCAGAGCATCGTTGGAAACAGGCATTGGGTCAGGTGAGATTTGGTTGGAAGAATCTGAATTAATGGAGTTCTCTGTGCAGTTCCTTATTACATTGTACTCTCGGATAAACCTGTCTGAAGTAATGACTGGCACATCAGGGATCTGGGGAATGTAGTCATCCTTATCTGAACTCAGATGTTCAGAGTTCTCTAGGCATTCCTCTTTTTCAACATCCTGACTTTGCCTTGTTACCCGCTGCTTCTGAGGTTTCACTACCTTAGGCTCATCATCATCATCATCATTAAGCGAAGACAAAAATCCACAAGGTAGAAGTAAATCTCTGTGTAGTGTTCGTTGGGGGCCTTCTTGTTTCTCAGGTTTCACTGTATAGACAGGTAGCTCACCGGCACGACTCACAACAACGTGTACTACAGGATCCCACCTGTCAGCCAGCTTGTGTTTTCCACGGAACCTTACATTTCTGACTAACACACGGTCACCTTCTTCAAGAGTTACTTCATTCACTCGACGATCAAAACGGACTTTATTTTTCTCAGCGGTTTTGGCTGCATTCATCCGAGCTAGTTTGTAGCTCTCTCGAAGATGGGTTTTCAATGACTGCACATACTGTGAATGAAACTTTGGACTGTCACGGCTCACTGGAGTGTTAAAAATCAAGTCCACTGGCAGTCTTGGTTGGCGTCCAAACATGAGTTCGTATGGTGTGAAACCGGTCGTCTCATGCTTTGTGCAATTATAAGCAAGCACAAGTGGTTTCACAAAGTCTTTCCAACGTACTTTCTCTTCAGCTTTCAAGGTACCCAGCATTCCTAACAGCGTACGATTAAAACGCTCAACTGGGTTGCCCCTTGGGTGGTAAGGTGTAGTTCTGATCTTTTTAATCCCAGCGATCTCACAAAGTTCCTTGATAGTCTTAGACTCAAAGTCAGGTCCTTGGTCACTGTGAAGCTTTTCAGGCATTCCATAGTGAACGAAGAAATTTTCCCACAAGCTCTTTGCCACTGTTCTGGCTTTCTGGTTTGGGGTGGGGACTGCGACCGCATACTTGGTGAAGAAATCAGTGATTACCAATATATCTTTGGTGTTACTACGGTCGGGTTCCAGGGATAGGAAATCCATACACACTAACTCGAGTGGACGGGTGACTTCGATGTTTACTAGAGGCGCTGCTCGTTCTGGCAAGGTCTTTCTACATACACAGCGACAGCAGGTTTTTATTTTGTTCTCTACATCAGTAGCCATCCTGGGCCAATAAAACCGTGACCGGATGAGATCAAGTGTCCGTTCTGTTCCCATATGACCCATGTTGTCATGCAGACTTTCCATGGCCAGAGCTCTTAAGTCAGGAGGAAGAACAAGTTGGTAGGTTACACAATCTCCATGGGTCCTTTTCCGATATAGAAGACCATCCTTTAACTCAAGTTTTCTCCATTCTCGTAAAAGAAAGGGAAGCTCCGGTAGTTCATGTCTCAGTGCAGGTAAGACTGGGTTTCCTGTTTCCATCTGAATTATAATTTCTCGAAATGCTGGATCGTTTCTTTGTTTTTCTCTCAGTTCTTGTTCTGACATATGGGAAACAACTGAAGAGCACATAGGCACATAGAGAGTGACTCAACGAGGGTAAGGCAGTTGCTGGCGTCAGCTTGATGTAAGTGCTTATCACAGACTGCTTGGATAGCATCGGCAGAAACCAGGATGGACTTCGCTGCTTCAGGTGAGTGATACAAAGTGAACTGATGTATACGGTCTTGCTCCTTTTGAGATGTTATATCATTCACTAGATCACCATGAGGTCGTCTAGAGAGTGCATCCGCATCAAGATTGCTTTTGCCAGGGCGATACTGGAGGGTAAAGGAAAAAGTGGACAAGGCAGACAACCACCTATAGCTTGTTGCATCTAACTTCACTGAGGTGAGAATGTAAGTAAGGAGGTTACTGTCTGTGATCGCCTTGAAGCTACTGCCATAAAGATAGTCACAAAACTTCTCAGTAACAGCCCATTTCAGGGCGAGAAATTCCAGCTTGTGGGCAGGATACCGGGCTTCGCTTCTTGATAACCCTCGACTGGCAAATGCAATTACTCTTAACACTCCATCTTGCTCTTGATAGATCGCTGCACCCAGTCCAGTAGTGCTTGCGTCCGTATGTAGAACATACGGCAATCCTGGGTCTGCAAATCCTAACACTGGTGCCTCTGTGAGTTTTTCAATGAGTGTTTCGAATGCTTGCCGGCAGTCATCTGTCCATCGTCCCCCAAAGAGCTCTTTTGGGTCAAGGTAAGTTTTTTCCTTATTTTTCACCTTACAGCTCTTCCGAAGAGGAGGATACCCCACAGTCAGTTCATTTAACGGCTTTACTATTTTCGCATAGTCTTTGATAAATCGCCGGTAATAACCAGAGAAACCCAGAAAGGAACGCAGCTCCTTCAGGTTCCGTGGACTTGGCCAGGTCTTAATGGCTTCTATTTTTTTGGGGTCTGTCATCACTCCATCTTTCGAGATGATGTGACCAAGATATTTCACTGACGTCTGGAAAAACTTGCATTTGTCCAACGAAAGCTTTAGGCCATAGTCTTTTAAACGTCCCAAAACATGAAGGAGACGTCTCTCATGCTCTTCAAGCATATCTGAGAAGACAATTAGATCGTCTAAGAACACTAACACTTCCAAAAGGTTGATGTCACCCATGCACTTCTCCATCAGCCTTTGGAAGGTGCTAGGAGCGTTTGTAATGCCTTGAGGCATTCTATTGAACTCCCATTAGCCCAACGGGCATACAAAGGCGGTCTTGGGTTTGTCCTTCTCTTCCAGTTCAATCTGGTAATATCCAGATTTGAGGTCAAGCACTGAGAACCATTTAGAACCTCGAAGTGCAGAAAATGTTTCCTCCAAGTTGGGCAAGGCATAAGCGTCTTTGATGGTCTGCATGTTTAGCTTGCGGTAATCTATGCAAAGCCTTATATCACCATTCTTCTTCCTTACTACGACGATAGGAGAAGAGAAAGGTGATTCTGACTTACGAATAATGCCGGCTTTGAGCAATTCCTCCAGATGTCGACGGACAGCTTCAAGATCGTTGGGATGGATCGGCCTTGCTTTGTGCTTGAAGGATGTTTCGTCATGTAATTTTGATGTTATGTTTTACTTTGTCTGTTCTTCCAACATCCATGTCATGTTGTGCAAAGACTTCAGGGATGGCACTTAGTTTCTGGATGATCCTCCTTTTCCACTCCTCTGGGAGACTGGAATCACCGAAATGAAAGCAGAGATCTTCAGTGGATTTCACATGAACATTTGATTGTGAGTTATCAGATTTCAC
Source organism: Danio jaintianensis (assembly GCA_903798115.1). NCBI lineage: Eukaryota > Metazoa > Chordata > Actinopteri > Cypriniformes > Danionidae > Danio > Danio jaintianensis. Next base: position 6,886,163 of record CAIGQV010018344.1, on the reverse strand, counting down.
AAGTTTGTGTGACATTACTTTCTGTAGGGCATGAATATCTGCTATCACGCTTTTGCCAGGAATTATGATGTTATGTTCAGTCTCGTTTTTCAACACTACTGGAACCTTCTGTAATGGATGCTGAGGTAGGTTTAGTAAACAGCTGGCAACTAGCAGCCCTCCAGGAAAAGGTGAATATGAAGGAGGCTCCAATACAGCCCATTTCTCTGTTACTTGTCCTCTTACACTCACCACTCCCTCAATAACAACATTTTGACCCGCAGGAACAACAGTAGGGGCAAGATCAGGAAGCCTGACAATTCCTATGCTGCTGTTAACTTTCTGTTGGCGTCTGTGTTCAATGGTTTTAATCACGGCCTTGTAGCCAAATGGAACAGCTTGACAAACAGAATCATTGGTCTCCAGGTATTTCTCGTATGCAAGATCCAAGGTATTTGTGCCTATTAGTATCTTTGGCTGGGCTGTGCCACCAGTTTCTGGAATTACAAGAGCAAGAGTTGACACTTCAACATCGGACCCAAGAAAGCCTTCGGGGAATGTGACCCTCACCTCAACATACCCCAGGTAAGGTACTGCTTGACCATTTGCTGCTTCTATTTCCAGCAGGGTATTCAATGATGTTATGCTTAATCCAGGAAGATTTTGCTCATAAAAAGACTGGGAAATGGTTGTCACTTGAGATCCTGTGTCAAGTAAACATGGACATGGATTTCCTTCAACATTTACTTGCGCAGTACACTTTGCACCGATTAATCCTTTGGGTAAGGAAAACAAATTATGATTTTGATGGGGCTTTGAATTCCTGAGACTTGTTTGACAAGTGACAGCCCTCGTACGTCTCGCTACAAGGGCTGGACGGCGTTTAAAGTTCCGGAAGCACTAGGACCACACTGACTGTCCCATAATGCTTGGCGCTCCTTCAACTGTTTTCTTTTCTCTGTCACCAGAGACGGGTTTGGAACATTTTCACATACTGACGCAACATGTCCATCTTCACCGCACTGAAAGCAATAGCCTGGCTTTGGTCTGTGATGTGACCTATGACTGGCTGGAGGTGGATTTTCCCTGGGAAACTGCGTATCATTTTGCTTCACTTTGCTCAAACTGTTCTTTGGCTCTGGGTCCTTTTGGACTCTAAGTTTCGTCATTTGACTTTGGAGCTGTGCGACTTGTTGCTTTAACTCGAGAATAGCACCATTTGATTTTAACTCGCTCTGTCCTGTCTGCTTATTCTTTTGCTTAGGAAGCTGGCTCTGGAGCTTAGCAACTTGTCTTCTTAACTCCATGACCTCAGTTTCTTCTGACATTTCATCTTGCCTTAGATCAAGAGGGTTGGCAGAGACAGCATGGGAACTGGCCCTTTGTTTTTGTGTGCCTAGGTGTTGTCTCATGCGGCTTTCTTTCGCAAAGTGTTTGTTCTCTTCACTGCGCAATTGCAGTAGCAGCTCTGAGAATGGAGGAGGTTTATTCCTCTTGTGTTCAAGCTGAAGGTTTGTTATTAGTCCGTCATCCCAACATCCCCGACAGAACTGTTTTAGAAGTTGTCGGTCAGCTTCACCAGCAGGAATACCACCTCGCTTCATCACTTTGAGAAGGTTAGTGTGCAGACGTTGCAAGTACAAGGAAGGTTTCTCATTTGCGTTTTGCAGAATATTCAAAAACTTAGCGAAAAGATCATCACCATCTTCCACAATGTCGAACGCTGAATCCAAGACATCAAGGTAAGCAACAGGTAAGGCTTTGGCACCTAACTGCTTTACCATTTCTGCTGCTGGCAGCAGTAAACTGTCAAGGATCTTTCTGGAACGATTTAAGTCAGAGAGTGAGGGATCTTGAAGTAGTAACTCTACACTGTTTCGCCAGGTGTCATAATCAACTTCGCCACTAGGACGGGGGACTCTGCCTGAGAATACTCTTAGTCTGAATGATGCACTAGAAGATGAAGCTCCATCACTTCTAACAATGTGCTCTACAACCATCCTTTGGACTTCAGGTGGGTTTATATGCTCAGACTCCAGTGTGGGTAAAAGTTTTTCAGGAAAAGCTCTGTGGATTGTTTCAGCAGCTTGCCTTTCTGAATACTCAGTTTGCTTGGGGGAATGAGAAATGTCGGGTGAACAAGAATCAGTTGCTCTGGATGAATCAAGACCATTTGAATCAGCTGTATGGTCAACTACAGAGGGAGCAGTGGAGGAGAGCTGCTCTCTCAAGAGGTCATCAAAAGTTCTACCACTGAGTTTTGCTATTCTCTTCAATTCTGCAAAGTAGTGGGTTGTAGCATGCTCGGTTACTGTCGATATGTAGACACTTGATAGGAGTCGGATGTGGTAAGTGATGTTGTGTGGGCTCTTGTAAGTGTAGGGCAGTAAGGGTTTGAGAGAATCAAGAGCAGAACAACTCACATACTCTACAATGACATCGCTATGGTAAGGCGATTTGGGATCATCTATGCTAAGATGTCTACCAATATGACCGTACTTGTTTAGGAATTCAGTTAAATCTTCATCAGGTTCTGTATTTGTCAGTCCTCTAACTATTACTGAGTTTTCGATTTGGACATTCTCAAGCTCAACTACTTCCATGTTGACAATGTTTTTTACACCACTTCAAAGTTAAGTTATTCTCCTGTGTCTTTAAGGGTCCTTGAGAAAATAAAATACAACACAAAATTTAATTTGTTTGACTACAATGCCCTCCTGGCTGGCTCGCCACTAACTGTAGCCGATAAGCACTTACCTACAATGGATATTTATTTCTTTGTGTATTAGTTTAAACTATAAAATACACAATAACAGACCAGATCACCAGGTTCGCTACGGGAGGGCAAAATGAAGCAAACACACCAGAACAAAAACCAGACAGACCAGGAGAATGACTTTTAACCAACAAAAAATTTTTACTTTCAGAAGGTTTTGAATGAATAGAATCATGAAATGTAAAAACCACCAAATAAATAAAATGTATAAAAAAACAGTAAAAGGCTTTTTCTCTTTGTTCCCTTTTTTGCTGTATGTTGTTATTCACTGTACTAATTGTTTTATATGTATAATAATATTTATATTCAATTTTAACTTATGTATATAAATTTAGTTTAACTCTTCTGTATTTAAATCCTATTTTTAAACTATTATGTATTTAAATTCTATATTTCTCTATATTTCTATTTCTCCTTGGGAATTTAAATGTGTATTCTTATTTGGTTGAAGTTGTACACAAAACAAAACAAAAGTTGTAACAATCAGGATGTAAAACAAAAATGAAGTAAACAACACACTTGACTGAAACAATGTAGAAGAAACAAAAATCCCATGTGTGTATACAGTTCTCAGTCCATAAATGAATGTGTGTGTATATGTGTGTGTAAAAGAAGATCCTCAAAATCCAAACGAGTGTAAAGTCTCTTGGTGCAGTAGTAGTAGTAGTGCAATTTCTTGTGGTGTAATGTTCAACAAGGCACGAACAGCTCTTTATAAAACTTAGTGATGGAGTAACTGTTGAGAAATACCACACAGTAGATGGACCCCGTTGGTAACAGCAAAAAGGCACAGATCACATTGTAGGACAGAAATTCCTCTCGTCTCTGCCTACGGTTCTGGGTGGCTCGCCATCTCAGATCAGTTTTCAAACTCACAAAAAAACCCTGACCAAATCCGGGTGATTTCAATAGCGAATTATAAACCGCATTGGAATATACAGGCCTCACGATCCACTTGCATCCACTTCAAATCATCAATCATCACACTTTTAATCTCTCTTGTAACACCCGCGATTTTCTAGCGTGTCTCACTTCTCTCGCTATGCATCTCATCCCAGTGACGTCACACAGAGCGCCGATCACATGACAAAACATTGTGCTTTCCTTTTAGTTAAAATGTAATTATTTTTAGTATTCAGAATAGCTTTTTTAGACTATTTTTAAAAGAATTTAATATTCTTTTGTAAAAAATACATTTATGCTAATAATATATTTATTATATTTATATTTATAATTTCCTCTAACCAGCTCAATCCTAATCTGGGTTACAATATAATCTTACATTTGTACATAAAATGACTAGCGATAACACATACAAGTTCATATGAGCATCGCATCATTTGCCATAAGACCAAAATGCAATGCAGACAGAACGGAGAAGATGCTCTGCAGAAACAGATTTAAACTTTGTTGTTAATTTTAAGTTTTAGTTTTTTTTCCCCCATAAAATATGCTTTATTTTTTTTATTTCATGTGCCGTCTTTAATGTGCTTTTAATAATTTTATTCTATTTAAAGCAACATTCAGGGACATGATCAATTCCTTATCCATTGCATGTTTTTTATTAACCAAATTGAATTATTTTTGATGTTCCGAATTATTTGTTAAATTAATTTTATAAAAAATAACAGCACATATACATATTAAAACTGAAAAACAGAGCAAAGTGTATAGGCAGGAGTTGAAATAAAAGAGATGGAGCCTATGTGTTTTATGATCGGTCTTTCACATGATCCTTTGCATAATATTTTTATTAAACATCTAACAATAAAAAAATTTAAGCTGTACAAAACAAGAAGCAACACTTTCTTGACCATGTGACCAAAGCCCAAATACAGAGACATTTAATATCATCAATGAATATAGAGCTTCATCAATATGTAACCATACCATAAAAAAAATAAAATAAAATCCACACACATCTTGGCCAGGTCTTGATTTTTATCAGCACTTCTGTCTTTGGAATCTGTATGGGCCTTTTTGGTGAAAAAGACATACTTTGCAATAAAAACAAATGCATATGATAATTTTCATCCTTTCATTATGGTCCAGCATGTTGTGCAGAAACAAAAGTATAAGCAATTTATTAACAAAACCAAAGCAAAACAAAAAGGGAACACACAGATACCATAGGAGTAACTAAAAACAACAGACAACAAGAGGCAAACACAGGATGGTATATATGTGAGAGGAAACAATTAAGCTAAACTAAATAATGAGATGAGGGGTGGAGACAAATAACCATAGTTACTAACAGGATAACTAAAGAGACAGAGCATGGCAAAAGAAACAAAACTAAACAAACACATGGTGCACAAATGTCAGTAATAAAGCAGTAAACAATATGACATTATAGTAAATATATTTGGTGCACCAAAAAGCATGCATATTGTCGCATGAGAAGACTAAACTAATCCAGTACAAATTAGTGCAGTAAATCCCACCAAAATTGTGTCTCTCCATGTTTGTGACAAACATTGTTATGATGTACCCCTCATCCTACCTCAAACCTAGGCTCCGATATTCTTCAAACAAAGTTCTATTTCATTCTTGGTTTGTGGGCAAAAAGAAGTTTGAATAGGCTGAGTGATGATATACTGTTTACCCCAAAACCCCCATGCTGCAGTAGGCGGAGTTGTAAATGTGCCACGCTGCACTACACAATAATGTTGTTGTGATCGCAAGCAGTGTTGCTCTCATGGTTTGCTGCAAAGCACTCACTGTATCATCCTCCCAGACTCCTATCATGCCTTGCACCCGCACACCAGTTTCAGTTCACCCTCTGATTAACACTGACACAGCTGTAGGACATTATGACATGATTTCATGGACTATACTCCATCCACACATACATCCGTTGCTGAGACTTTTCTAGCTGTTGCTGTCATTTCAAAGCGTTTTCCATAGTTTTTGCCTTGTCCATGTTGTTGACCCTTTGGACTGTTTCTTTCATTTTTGTTTGTATGCCGCCTGTCTTGACCCTTTTGCCTGTTTAACGGATTGTGCTTTGAATGCAACCCGTCATCACATCTCTCCTTTCGCAACAGATGTCAGCTGAGAGAGAAGAACAGTGCTATAGTCATTTTTTGAAAGTGTACTTTTAATTAGTTTTAATATTATTTGTATATGTTGTTATTTAATTTGTTTGTTGTGAAGGTAAATAGAACAGCAGTATGCTGAAAGAAAAAAAGTGGGTCAGACAGTTTTTGACGCCTCCATATTTTTTTGTTGGAAGATTTTTAGTTTTGGAACAAAATTTGTTCGATTATAATTTATATCTTAATTGATCAGCTTCTTTTTGGGTACCTTTCAGCAGTTTGAAAGTTTTGCAGAACTTTTACGTTTTGGCTCCTAAACACTTTTGAGCTACCATTGGTCCATGGCAACTATGCAGTCGGTGGGTGTTGTAACGTCTGAAGTTGTAGGTGAAATGTTTAATCACTCTTCTGTGTTATATATCTTACTGCTAGCTCAAATCTTTTACGATTCTCAACTCCAAACAGTCTGAACCGCTGCATTCTTTGTGACACCATTATCTCTCCTCATCCCATCTTCAAATGACTATGCAGACGAGGGATAAAATCCACTCTTGTGCTCCCTTTTGTACGCACAGCAAACCCAATACTCTCCATATTGAAATGGACTTTTAAAAACTCAAAAATTCACTCAAAAGTGTATAGTGTATATTATGTATGTGTTTGCAATCTATATATTCTGCCCTAAAGTCGAGGTAGTTCAAACGTTATATGTGTCCATGAATAGACCTTTCAGGGTATTATATAATGTAGAAACGCACAAAGCATTTTTAATGTACTTTTAAAACTGTCGTAATTAGTATCGTTGTGCTTCTCCTGTAATTCTACAACCCATGATTTAAAACACATGACCATTGTATGGTCTGCATTATTTTATACTGCGAGTTAAAAGTTTATCCATCCCTGATAGGATGGCCCTCATCATGCAGATGACCAGCAAGGAGACAAATAAAATCTCCCAGGCAAACTTTCCCCTCAAACCATTGGTCAATCGAGAGAGTAGGTGGGATTTGACCAACAGCTTAAGAGCTGCCTAGCCCCTGTGGTCTGTGCTGAACGTTTTTTAGAGAAGACTATTTCTGTACTTATGACTCATCTGAATCTATTTTCTTCTCTGACAATTTAAATTCAGTGATTTTATGGGTGCTTTCCCACCTAGACGTTTGTTTCGGAACCTGTCTCGTTTGCCCAGTTAGCGCGGTTCATTTGGCATATGTGAAACCCGCAATCGCGTTCGGATCCGTGCCAAATCAATCGGTTTGAGATCGCCTGAATGAGGTGGTCTTGGCTCGATTGAAACGAACTCTGGAGCGGATCGACTGTAGTGAGAAAGCAAAACGACCCAATGAACCAGGCTATATCACAGTGTATTATGGTTATGTAATAGCCATATATACCGCTATATGAAGAGAGAATTATGAGTAGGGTGGAATGTGCATTTTATGTCGAATATGAAAGTGAAAGCATGCTGATTACCGAGAGCTGTTTATCCGTTTGGAAAATTGACCGAAATTCATTTATTCATTTTCTTTTCGGCTTAGTTCCTTTATTAATCTGGGGTCGCTACAGTGGAATGAACCGCCAACTTTTCCAGCATTTGTTTTACGCAGCGGATGCCCTTCCAGCTGCAACCCATCACTGGGAAACACCCATACACTCTCATTCACACTCATACACTACGGACAATTTAGCTTACCCAATTCACCTATCGGCATGTCTTTGGACTGTGGGGGAAACCGGAGCACCCGGAGGAAACACGCGAACACGGGGAGAACATGCAAACTCCACACAGAAATGCCAAATGACCCAGCTGGGGCTCGAACCAGCGACCTTCTTGCTGTAAGGCAATCGTGCTACCCACTGTGCCACCGTGACGCCCCAAGATCAGAGTAAATACCAAATCTTAGAAATTTAAATTTACCGAAATCTTTCAAAATTATTTGTCTACTGTTGCTTAAATATTTGTTTACTGTATGCATATGATGGGATAATTTGGTAAAATCTCTCCTGTCAAGTCAGTCTTACTCTAGGAATATTCTGCAACCTTTAGTATGACAAAATTGCATTTAGGTGAATTATAATAAAAAAAAAGTCTTAAATATTTCTTCACTGTAAACATATTAAAGGAGATGTTTGGTAAAATATTACCTGTTGTAAGTCAATTTGGCCTCTGGGAATGTGCTGCAACCTGCATCACATTTAGGTGAATTATTTGTTCTTAAATATTTGTCTACTGTACATTTATGAATTGAAATATTGAAAGTTAAATTACTGTTAATATTTTTCCAAAATATTGTCTACTGTATATAAATGGGGAGTAAAATCTATAAAAGTCCCTGTAGGAAGTTATTTTTTAGTGGAAGTATATTATTTGTGGTTTCAACTTACAAAATCATGTTGAAAAACTAAAATGCAGATTAATTTTTACGGTGTAATGAAAACATTGGCGACACAGTGGCTCGGTGGTTAGCACTGTTGCCTCACAGCAGGAAGATCGCTGGTTTGAGTCCCAGCTGGGTCAGTTGGCTCATACACATGAGTATGTATGGATTGTTTTCAAGTCCTGGGTTGCAGCTGGAAGGGCATCTGCTGTGTAAAACATATGCTGGATAAGTTGGCAGTTCATTCCGCTGTGGTGACCCCTGATGAATAAAGGGACTACACCGAAGGAAAATGAATGAATGAATGAAAACATTTTTAATGGTCAACAAATTGTCTAGAAACATAATTTTGCTATTAAAACGTTTATTTAAAAACTGTTGTGTTTTCTTACATTTACATATTTTTGTGTGTTTTGGATTGATGTTGGGCGGCGCGGTGGCGCAGTGGGTAGTGCTGTCACGTCACAGCAAGAAGGTCGCTGGTTCAAGCCTCGGCTGGGTCAGTTGGCATTTCTGTGTGGAGTTTGCATGTTCTCCCTGTGATCGCGTGGGCTTCCTCCGGGTGCTCCGGTTTCCCCCACAGTCCAAAGACATGCGCTATAGGTGAATTGGGTAGGCTAAATTGTCCGTTGTGTATGTGTGTGAATGAGAGTGTATGGGTGTTTCCCAGTGATGGGTTGCAGCTGGAAGGGCATCCGCTGTGTAAAACATATGCTGAATAAGTTGGCGGTTAATTCTGCTGTGGCAACCCCAGATGAATAAAGGGATTAAGCCAATAAGAAAACAAATGAATGGATTGATGTTTTACCAAATATTGCACGTTTACACATGTGATAATTATTTTAGCCCATACAACAGTTCAGAAATTATTGAGGTAGCTTATTACTAACTGACAATTATTAACCAAAATATTCAGAATTTTTACTATTATGTTGTATTTTGTCAGAAAATGCTAAACATTCACCATCTGAGATCACGAGCTGTATGGCCAATGTATGGCTGAGCTGTAAGGATTAGCTTTATTACATTTTGCTCGTCCTATGTTGTTTATAACGAAAGATATTACAATCTGTCTTTGATTTAGATTCTTCAATTAATTGCAGATTGCAACTGTCATCTAGTATTTTGAAAAGGCAAAGCTGACCAGTCTGAAAAATGCATTTTGTTATTTTCTCTCATGAATCTGTGATTAAAGCACCAGCCAGCAGTCAAGAATTACCCATAATGCTGTGAGAATTGCGACATTGTGAAAGCCTCCCAATCAAATACATTTTTTAAAATGTTTTCTTCTGACCATCGTAGAGGTTCACTCATCTGATGCATTTGAACACCCATCTGAAGCAGTAAGTCGAGGTCCTCATTGAACAAGTTGTTTTCCCTCTAAAGAACCAGCAACATTTACCCTGTTCTATTCCATGAGTATTGGACTTCTGTCAGATGCTGCGAACAGTATGTTTTATTTTCTGAACAATGGCAAAGCCGTTCCATCCAATGCTACACATGTCAAACTCACATGCAATGCTGTGAGTAAACTTGATTTTTTTACACTGGTCCAATGGTCACACGTCCAATTCCATGAGTTTTGGTCATGAAGTCAATTTAATTTAAGTTTATATCTATAGCATAATAATTATTATAGCAATAATTATTATTTCAAAGCAGCTTTCCAAAAAGGTGCACATTTATAGTGTCCTTCCGAAATGGCGATGTCTATGTGTATAACACATGTATTTATGTATTAAGTGTTTGTGTTGTCCTTGAAGTCCTCAAACAAATATGGTTCTCCTGACAACTGGCAAGGCCTACCCATCCAATGCTGTGTGTATTGAATACCCGTCAGATGCTGAGAAAGGGTGTATCCCAATCAGCACCCTTGTGCAATGACCAGGATGTCAGCTATTTTAAGGGCTGTCTCAATCAAAAAATTCTTTCAGTGCACTGAAATGTCACACCCTGAAAAAGTCTCACAATGCATGGGGAAAATCAGGGCACATCGATATTCACTATGTGCCCTTAACGGAAGTTCGAAGGTGCAAAATATAAATCCTGTGACCTAAATCATCGAATAACAAACGAAACGTTTAAAAACAATCCATTATTTATTCATTTTTAACATGAATGAACATAGCTAGGTTAGGAAAAATCTAGCAAACATTCTTAATTGCTTTAAGATTTTATGTTTTTGGCTGAAACCTGTCTTGATGCTGGTGAGTTGTCTCATTCCTCTTAACTTTTCCTCTCTGCTGTGACACTGTTATCTTTCCCACGGACCAAGGTAACTCTACAAATGATGAAGAGAGATTTTGGGGGACTCAGTGCAACAGTTTTGATCTGCAGCTTTTTTGAGGTGAATTTTCCAGTGACTGTGTTATGTGCTGTGGTATATCGACCTCCAAAGTATAGCCTGAATTTTATGCAGGTCTTTGCAGACTTTATGTAAGGAATTGCATTAAAATTTATTTACATATTTATTTTAATCACTGGTGATTTTAACAAACTTTTGTGAATCTAAAAGTCTGCATAAAGACTTCCTTAGTCTCATTGTTTCATTTAACCCTCCATTTGACGTATGGTTTAAAAATGACCCAGGCACTATTTTAACAGCAGAAAACCTAAACAATGTTTGGTGACCTTTTCTAAAATGACCGCAACACTAGAATTTTTTTTTTCTCATTTATTTTCATATTTCATTAAGCCTTTACACATTTTTACACAATGGTTGTCCTTCGAGTCAATTTTGACCTGTCAGCTGTAAATCCCTTTTTACACCACAAAAACTACTGGCACACAATGGCACTTATTTTAGCTTTAAGAAAATATAGTCTTTACTTTAGTCAAAAATGAGAGCTATTTTAGAGGTGAAGGCAGATCATTATTGACCGAAGAGCCTGAAGAACAGGGCATACATTAAACCTAGTGTTGCCCTATGGTTTATGTTTTACACTCGGGAATATGCGTGACTTGTATTTCAGGTCACTTGCCAGTTTTATTTACTATTGATTTTCCAATGTTAATCCATTCATATGTTCCTGCATTTAATGTACGTGTAATAACATTAGAATCATTGCTTTTTAATGTTGATGACTATAAATGCAGTGTAGATGATCTCATCATCTCTTTTGACAGTACTTGTACTGATATATTGGACTCTGTTGCTCTGTTGAGGAAATTTGTTTTTACATTTTTTTTTCTGAACCCTGGTTGAATAATAATACATAATTACAGGGTGGCACGGTGGCCTCACAGCAAGAAGGCCACTGGTTCGAGTCCCGGCTGGGCCAGTTGGAATTTCTGTGTGGAGTTTGCATGTTCTCCCCATGTTTGTGTGGGTTTCATTGGGTCATATCGGTTTCTATTAAAAAAAAAATAGATATAGAAAATGTAAAATACTGTAAATACATTGCAAATCTGTTGAAAGATCTGATGTAGTTAAATGTTGTAGATCTGAAGTCCATAAACACCACTGAGCCTCATAAAATCCTCCAGTATGGGTGACCATCAATTATAAAACTCTCACAGGACATTGACTTTGACAACTATGTCAATATAATGAAGTGTTCATAGAAAAATACATAGAGAGCATTCATAATTTGTAAATCAACAACAGTCTCTCTAATGTGCAACTTCGACAGGGAATGCATTATAGGCATGTGTGAATTGGTTTTTATTTATTACTCTAATTATCTTTATCTTTACATTATTATGACAGTCTACTTTATGCAACTAAGAGATGTAGGCCCAGTTTCCACGTAGCAGTTGGGAGTTTTGAGCCATTGTCTGCACTTAACAGTGCAATGAATGATAAGCCTTGATGCACTGACCACCGATGCAATCAACCACAAACACAGAGGCCAACCTTTGACCATTTTAATTTAACACATTAACAATGAATTGAAACAATTATAGATTAGAAGAAAGAAATTTTAATAAGATATTTTTCTGCCAATGGAGTAAGCAAAATAATCTTGTTAAAAGGAAAAAGAAGATTATTTTGCGTAACCCATTGGTAGATTATTTTGCTTGTTTTAAAGCAAATTGTTTTGTAATTTTGGCATATTTCTTAAAACAAGAAACTAGAAAATGCTTCTTGATTTAAGAATTTTTAGAGATTAGATAAGTAACAACTTATCAAGACAAATAATCCAAGTAAGAAAAGCAGTTTTGAGTGTATGTGATGCTGGAAAGTGTATTGAAGTCGCATCAAATACATGCACACTGAACTTTAAACTCCTTCACATAAATAGTGTTTGAAGTGTGAGATTTATAGTTTAATCACATCACAGGGTAAACATATTAGCATCTGATTTAGGCACAAGAGGGCACACAGCTAGAGGCAAACATCTCTGATAAATGCCAAATGGGGTCTGCTGTGTCATCCATGTCTTGCAAGCTGTGTGATAGATGACTTGACAAAAACACAGCAGGCACCCATTTTCTAATTGATAACCATGGAAGCATTTACACAGCAGGATGGTCCATGACTCTTGTGCTGCCAACTATGGCAGCTCAAGCTCAAAGGAGTGCATTATAATTCACCTTTATACATTTTTTTATATCCAGTTTTATTGCTTATTTCTGTAAATTGTGCACTGGCTTGCAGACAATTGGAGATGACGGCATTGAAGTGTCACTTTCCTACACCTTGGAAGAATGTTAATTTTGCATTTTCTATTTGAATTAATGAAGTCATTCGTTTCTCTCTGTTAGATGTTGTAATGTTAATGGAGCTGTGTTCTCTGCCATAAAACTTTTCTTGCTTGCTCTGCCATAAAACTTTTTTGTACTTGTAATTAAAATTTCAAATAAGGCCCAGTGGTTTGGAGGCGTCCCCATTAAAGCCTGGTGAGGAGGATGGAACACAATTGCTACCCAGCAAGACCTGTTGTTATAATAATTTTTAGGGTGTTGTTGGTGGTTGCTAAGGTGTTTTGGAGTTTTGTGTATTTTGAACAATAAAACAAAAATTATATCATGTGCCTGAGAACTGCATATAGAAGAAATGGCCCTCTCCCACTTTGACATCTCCATTGTTGCATGGATTTAATGAAGACAAATTGAGTGCCCTTGAAGACTATCATGCAGCCCTCCCAGACATATTTTAAGTTGTGACAGGCAGGTGACAAATGGTGTTTTGTCCAAATTTTGGCACTGTTGACATTAAATCTAACATAGATTTTCCATCAGGTTTGCACCCTCAGATAATGTTACAATGATGAAAAACAGATCAAGATGGGCATAAAAACAATATTTGTTCTACCATGTTTAAATTAATTACATTAAGGTCACATTATCTCACAAAGTACCTACTAATAAACATAGTGAAAATCAACTAGAAACTAAATGAAAACACAATTATATGTTTATTAATTCATTCATTTATTTTCTTTTCGGCTTATTCCCTTTATTAATCTGGGGTCGCCACAGCGGAAGGAACCGCCAACTTATCCAGCATATGTTTTACGCAACGGATGCCCTTCCAGCCGCAACCCATCACTGGGAAACATCCATACACACTCATTTACACACATACACTACGGACAATTTAGCTTACCCAATTCACCTATACCACATGTCTTTGGACTTGTGGGGGAAACCGGAGCACCTGGAGGAAACCCACGCCAACACGGGGAGAACATGCAAACTCCACACAGAAACGCCAACTGACCCAGCCGAGGCTCGAACTTGCTATGAGGCGAACGTGCTACCCACTGCGCCACCGTGCAGCCCTACATGTCTAACAAATATAAATAAATAGACATGCAAATCAATGCAAAAACATATGAACAAAATATTAGACTATTCTAAATATACTAATCAATGAAATTGTTAAATGACATATCAAATTCAAATAGTCTCACAAAAAAATATTTTATTGTCAAAATAACCCAAACCATAAATATATATTTTAATAAATATACTATATATAGCCTTATTTAATCTACTCGGAGTCAATGTGTCCAGTATAAAAATCCAAAAAGCCTAACACAGTAAAAGCTATTGATTAATATCTCTCCTGCCACAATGACACTCGACTACATCAATGCCTATATATTGTAGAGTACACTCTGAATGGCTCAGAGTTCAATAAAATAAAAATAATACAAAAAATTGCTGCACTACTGGACTTTGGTGATGGATGTCTGGTGGATGGTGATGTCTAATAGCACATCAATGTTCAGAATTGCACGTTTTTAAAGATCTACTTGTCTCATCTACATAGCATAGACCACAAGGGCAATGTATCACATAAACAACATTAGCCTCAAATTTGAAACTTTTTAAAAAATGTAAAAATTACCTTTATCTGAATTTCTTGTGTGGTAATTTATTCAAGAAATGCAGAGCAGGTTTTAAATCAGTTCTGACTAAAAATATTTGGACACTGTGTTCTCTTAAGTACTAACCGAGGTGGGTTTTCAAAACATTTCTTAAGGCTAGGGTTACTTTCTTATCTGTAATATCAAGTCAAGTCAAGTTGAGCTTTATTGTCATTCTGCTACATGTGTGGACATACAGTGGAATGAAATGTTGTGTCTCACAAGACTGTAGCAAGGCTACATAAATAAACACAATCATAAATATGAACACAACACTGGACATAAGAGCTATTTTAAATCTTTGCATTGACATACCGGAACTGTCCTAACTATGCATATACTATACATTCATTCGTTTCCCTTCGGCTTAGTCCCTTTATTCATCAGGTGTTGCCACAGCGGAATGAACCGCCAACTTATCCAGCATATGTTTTATGCAGCGGATACCCTTCTTGCTGCAACCCGGTACTGGGAAACACCCACTCATTCACACACATAGACTACGGCCAATTTAGTTTATTCAATTCACCTATGCCACATGTCTTTGTAATACAGGGAGAACATACAAACTCCACACAGAAATGCCAACTGACCCAGCCAGTACTCAAACCAGCGACCTTCTTACTGTGAGGCGACAGTGCTAACCACTGAGCCACCGTGTCGCCCCATATACTATACATACAACCTCAAATCAGAAAAAGTTGGGACAGTATGGAAAACGCAAATGTGAAAGTGATTTCTAAACTTATATTGACTTGTATTTCATTGCAGACAATACAACAGCACATTTAATGTGTTCCTTATGATTTAAAAAATAAACAAACACATAATTCAATTTTGGTTCTTGCAACACATTTCAAAACCAGTAAAGTAATTACCACTTTGTAACGTTGCCATTCCATTCAAGACATTTAGGGACTGAAGACACCAAGTGACGAAGTGTTTTTAAGGTGTAATTTTGTCCCATTCTTCTTGCAAACAAGTCTTAAGGTGGGCAACACTACGGGGTCTTCATTGTTGCATTTTGCACTTCAAAATGCGCCACACACTCTCTAGTGGAGACAGGTTGGGACTGCAGGCAGGCCAGTCAAGTACCCGTATCCTCTTTCTCCACAACCAGGACTTTGTAATGTGTGCAAAATGTGGTTTTGCATTTTTATGTTGAAATATGCATGGGCCTCCCTGAAAAACAAGGTAGCATATTGTGCTCCAAAATCTCTATGTACTTTTCAGCATTAATGGTGCCATCACAGAACTGCAAGTTACATTTGCCAAGGGCATTGACACAACCCCATACCTTGACAGAACCTGGCTTTTGGACTTGTTACTGGTAACAGTCTGGATAATTCTTTTCTTCTTTGGTCTGAAGCAAAGTCAATTTCTCTTAAAAAATTACTTGAAATACTGATTCATCTGACCACAGTACACGTTTCCACTGTGTGATGGTCCATCCCAGATGCCTCCGAACCCAGAGAAGTCAATGGGACTTCTGGACACTGTTAACAAAGGGTTTCCTTTTGGCACAGTACAGTTTAACCTGGCATTTGTGGACGTAACTACGTATTGTGGTACTTGACAAAGGTTTGCCAAAGTAGCCCATGTGGTGATATTGTTTATAGGTGAATTACAATTCTTAATGCAGTGCCGCCTGAGGGATCAGAGATCATGGTAGTTTACCTTGCGCCCTTGTCCTTTACATACTGAAATTCCTCCAGATTCCTTGAATCTTTTATTGATGTTATGTACTGTTGAAGGTGAAATATTCAAATGTCTTCCTATCTTTCTTTGAGGAACATTGTGTTTAAACATTTCAATAATTTTCCCACCTATTTGTTGGCAAACTGGCAATCCTTGGCCAATATTTGCTCCTAAAGAACTAGACCTTTTTTGGAAGCTGCTTTTGAACCAAATCATAATTACAGTCACCTGTTGACATCACCAGTTTCAAATCGCATCATTATTTAACCAATTTACTAGTCCTAAACTGCTCCTGTTCCAACTTTGTTTTGGAATGGGTTGCAGGTCTGACAGGAAAGGATGTATATTTACAAATTAAATGAAGTTGACAAAACATGAACTATTTTGTGTTCATATTGTCTGCAGTGAAATACAAGTCAAAGTAAATTTAGTAATCACTACTTTCTTTTTTTATTTGCGTTTTTCATACGGTCTCAACTTTTTCTGATTTGGGGTTGTATAAGCATAGTGCATCTTTGAAAATTTGCTTCAGCGTATGTGGACTCGGAGCTCCAGGCAGTCAGTGGCAGCTCCGCGAACACCTCCCTGCCGAGAGAAGCTTCACACCAGCCAGACCATCTCATGGTCTCTCAAGTATCCCTGGAATACTTCCATCTCTCTGTTGTTAAAACATGATATATAATTCATCTTGCGTGTATCTAACGGTCAGTCTTTGGTCTTTTGAACCTATTATTTGCTCTCAGGTGTATTTATTTATTTATTTATTTTTTCATAATTAATTTATGACCGTAATGTAATATTACAATGATTGTGCTTGTTTGGCAGATTGCTTGCCTTTATTGGAGCTTTTGTTTTAAAGAAAAAATAAAACGAATGATCTTGTTACAAGCCGACGTGTAGTGCGAAGGAGGAAAACAAGGTGAGGATCAACTCTATTAAACAAAGCAGAACAAAACAAAACTAGAACAAACTAGGGAACACACAGCTATCATAGGACGATAACGAAAATGCAACAGTCAACGAGAGGGCATACAAACTGATATATATAGTCCTAGTCACCAATGGGGATAAACCACAGCTGTGTCTGTGTGTGATCACAGACTAACAGGACCCGGTGTGTGTGTGAGTGGTGCATGACAGTATGTGTAGTCCATGTGATGATGGATTTGTTTCCGTATTTCAAACATAACATTAGCGATCCACAGTCGTTGGATTGCTGATAATCACAACAGAGCCCCCCCTCTAGGAGTGGATTCCAGATGCTCAAAATACAATCTAGAAGGGAGGTGGAGCGAAGGCAGAAGAGAGGAAGGGAAGGAGGGCCAGGTCTATGCAGCGGAGGTGGGTCTGGAGCGTGGAGCTGCAGAGGGCCTGGAGCGTGGAGCTGCGGGGGACCTGGAGCTTGGAGCTGCGGAGGACCTGGAGCGTGAAGCTGCGGAGGACCTGGAGCATGGAGCTGCGGAGGACCTGTAGCATGGAGCTGCGGAAGACCTGGAGCTGCAGAGGACCTGGAGCGTGGAGTTGCGGTTGGTCTGGGGGCTTTGGTTCAGGAAACACTGGCAGTTCATTTAACCCCAGTGGGTCAGGGGGCTTTGGTTCAGGAAGCACTGAAAAGCTCTGGCGGCACTGGGAAGTCACACGGCTTTGGCGGCTCTGGGAAGTCACATGGCTCTGGGAGCCATTCGTGGAACTCAGGTGGCAGCTCTGGCCTTTTGTGGGACTCAGGCAGCGACTCTGGCCTTTCGTGGAACTCGGGTGGATCTGGCGCCAGCCATTCGGAGAATTCGGATGGATCTGGCACCCCTGGATAATCTGGCAGCTCTGGAGGATCTGGCAGCAATAGAGGATCTGGCAGCTCTGGAGGTGGTGGTGGCAGCTCTATTAGTAAGTGATCTTGAAAGGATCTGGATCAGGTACCCATGGCCACTCGGGGAATTCGTGAGGATCTGGTGCCCGCCATTCGGGGAATTCGGGGGTATCTGGCACCCGCCATTCGGGGGATTCGGGAGGATCTGGCGCCCTCCATTTGGGGCAATCGGGAGAATCTGGCACCCGCCATTCGGGGGATTCGGGAGGCCGATCTGGAAACTCAGGCGGCGGCAGCCGCGATGAAGACTCTGCCAGTGATGAGGTACTGGTGGCCAATTTATGACAAGGGGAACTTGACATATACCAATGAGGAGCATCAGAAAGGAAAACTGGTTAGCCCAGCGTTGCCACAGGTTCCTTTACAAGGCCCGCAGCCGGCGGGTCTTGCTGCTTACTGCCCCCCCTCCAAAAAATATTTAGGGGTCTCCT
This sequence comes from Danio jaintianensis, assembly GCA_903798115.1. Taxonomy (NCBI): domain Eukaryota; kingdom Metazoa; phylum Chordata; class Actinopteri; order Cypriniformes; family Danionidae; genus Danio; species Danio jaintianensis. The sequence continues at coordinate 6,867,679 of CAIGQV010018344.1, read as the reverse complement.
CCTATCACACCTAAACAACAATGAGCGAGGTGTGATAAGAGGAATAGGCCTGATAGTTTTAGTGCCAAGTCCATATAGTACATATAGTACATCAGGGTCCAGTGAGGTTCGTGCAAAGGCATTTTAGAAAACAATGGTTCCGCTAACCCACCTTGAAAGAATATCATAAGGCATAGGTCGCTCATTGTTGTTAGTCAAGTCAAGTTTATTTATATAGCGCTTTTCACAATGTAGATTGTGTCAAAGCAGCTTAACATAGTTCTAGTAAAGTCCAGATTTCAGAGTTGAAGTTCAGTGTAGTTTAGTTTAGTGTGGTCTAAATTTCACTGCTGAAAGTTCAAACACCGCAGAGCAAATCCACCGAAGCACAGTTTCACAAGTCCCGATCCGAGCAAGCCAGTGGCGACAGTGGCGAGGAAAAAAAACCTTCACCAATTGACGAAGTGAAGGGAAAAAAAAACCTCAAGAGTAACTAGGCTCTGTTAGGCACGACCATTTTTCATCTGGCCAAACTTCCTGTTCAGAGCTGCAGTCTAGGCACTGGAGGCTGAAGAAGCTGGACATCCATTGTGGAGAAGCTGCAGGTGTGAGTAGGGCACCAGCGAGCGGTCAGGTTGGCCAGCAGGATCAATGTGGGGACTCGTTTATCACAGTGGTCATTCAGGAATCAGTCTCATGCACTCCATTTTTCCATGACGACCACAGCATCAGCTCGGGATACGACCTGGTCCAGGATTATGGATAACTTGGGATCATCTCTTCACAGGTCTTGGATCCCATCAATGGCGCTGCATAGTCTCTAGGGACCTCGGAATGAGTATCCCCAGGTGGAAATAGAGAATAAAGAAAATAATTAGCTTAGCTGCTGTTCGTAGTGTATTTAAATGAGATGTAAAAATGGAGTGTTATAGATGAAAATAGCAGTTAAATAAACAAACATAGAAACAAACATGTAAAGCATATTTCTAACACAATGTCTGGTGTATTGAGGAGTGTGTCCTACAGGTGATGTCGAGCCAGCTCACCTGCGTGGAGCACATTCATGCATC
>CAIGQV010018344.1:6845441-6856471 GCA_903798115.1 Danio jaintianensis | reverse complement strand
TACCCATCTTGTCCTGTCTGCAATACCTCCCTGTAACGTGACATTTATGACACTGCTATGCAAAGATCCATCTAAGATGCATCTAGGCCTATTATAATGCCACTCTATGGAATCAACTAATTGGGGTGTTTAAATTGTTTTGAGGGTGTGGCTTGTGGGCTTCACTATCATAGTGAGATGCTTATTGGTTGTCTGAGTCAAATGAGCCCTCATGTCTGTATGACACTGCTATGCAAAGATATACATCTGGGCCTATTATAATGGCAGTCTATGGAATTATTATTAAGTTATAAGTTATTAAATTATTATTATTATAAATTAATAATTATTAATTATTATTTTTCAGTGATAGGGGGCGTGGCTTGTGAGCTTCATTACTATAGACCTTTTTCATAGAACGCAAAATTACCCATTATGCTTTGGGTGTATGCATTAGGAGGATCTTTCGAACTTCCAGTCGGCAGCTGATGCGTATAAAAAGTCACATTTGGACAGCTTTGAAACGATAGTTTTAATCTATTTTACTTGCTTTTAACATCTATGAACTAATACTACTGTTGATCAGCGCCACCTCCTGGACTAATAATTTTTTTAAAATGCGTTCTAATGGGAATGAAAAACAACAGCTGCGAGTCATTACCCTTACCGTTAGATGGCATCTTGAGCCATTTAAATGGAGCTTCATCATCGCAAAAAAGTGAACATTTTCTCTTTTTTTCAAATATATAACCAACCCATTCATTCATTCATTCATTTTCTTTTCGGCTTAGTCCCTTTATTAATCTGGGGTCGCCACAGTGGAATGAACCACCAACTTATCCAGCATATGTTTTACGCAGCGGATGCCCTTCCAGCCGCAACCCATCACTGGGAAACATCCATACACACCCATTCACTACGGACAATTTAGCTTACCCAATTCACCTATACCACATGTCTTTGGATTTGTGGGATAAACCGGAGCACCCGAAGGAAACCCACGCCAACACAGGAAGAACATGCAAACTCCACACAGAAATGCCAACTGACCCAGCCGAGGCTCGAACCAGCGACCTTCTTGCTGTGAGGCGATTGTGCTACCCACTGCGCCACCGTGAGGCCATAACCAACCCAAACAAATGTAATTTACCAAAATGTTTGACACACACACACACACACGTACTGTCCCACTAACACATTGATTGAAAGAGTGGCACAAAGTTAAAATAAAGTTGCATTTTGAAATGACAGAAAAACACATACCATGGTAAATACTACACAATACAAACTAACTAAATTAAACATGAATGGCTCCCGATTAAAATCAACATGCAAATTAGCCAGCATAGTGTCAGTAACGTGCTTTTATTTTTTGGAAATTGCATGGTTAACGTTACATACCTATAAAGTTTCATTCCAGTAATATTGTTTGCTCTATAATGCAGTGATGTATTGCATGTGATGTGTGTGTGCATTGTAAAGCCAGCTGAGCACAGTATAACAGCTGACAGGTCGGAAACACACACACACACTGTATTTCAGCATCTTATCTGATATAGTGTAGGCAGACACTGAATAAGGAGAATGTTTTTCTCTCGCGCTTGAACCGCATCTGACAGAAGCATAACGGTTTTAACACGCATCTTTCAAAATCAAAGTTGTGGATCACAAAAACACTCCGCAAGCCATTCAAAATGGTATTGACAATCATTTTCGGATCAAGACTTACCAGTTGTAAACGCTGTAAACGGAAGTTCTAAGCATCCTACTGGAAAACGCTGGTCGCTATGGTTCTCTCCATGCAGCAATGAAGAAAAATGTCTATATTGGTTGTGTGAATCAAATGAGCCCACCTAAATGTCTCTGTGACACAGCTATGCAAAGATATGCATATGGACATTTTATAATGGCAGTTTATGGAATCAGATACTAGGGGTGTTTAAATGGTTTTGGGGGCATGGCTTGAGAGCTTCATTATCATTTTGAGCCACTTATTGCTTGCCTGAGTCAAATGAGCCCACCCCCATGTCTGCATGACATTGCTATGTAATGTTATTGTTGTATGACATTTATAATAGGAGTCAATGGGATTAATTTAATTCAATGGACCGTCCCATCTCCATGTTAAATCTATGGGAAATTTGTGATGCTCTTGTGGAGAATTTTCTTTCTCAGGCTACAACCCTCATCAGATTTGGTATATGTCATGTTTCTACAAAATTCACACTTGGCGCTATGATGCATCAAAGTTTGGCGCAATGTTAAGTCAATACGATTTTTAAGAGTTTTTTTTTGCCCTATGCAGGCAAAATACCCCTGGCCTCTTATAAAAGTCATAGCACACCAATCACGATAAATCGCATGATTTGTCCCCACTTTTAAGGGTCTGAGACGAAAACTGTGGGACTAGTTACGTGCCAAAATTTTTGTCCGGAATGAAGAATAATAATAAGTATGGAGAATAACAATAGTGGATTTGCCTAAAAGCAAACTGTAGTAAAGTTCGTTGTTGTGGGAAGAAGAAGACAGGGTCGGCGATTCAGATAAGTAATTAATTTTATTATTAATGCTCAAGACACAACACGTGTAGCGGTGTGTGTGTGTGCTCTCTCCTCTCTCCCGGCTGCTCCCTCTCTTCTCCTTAAGAAGGGTGTCTCTCCGGTCCAATCACTAAAATAAACAGGGGTTATTTATTATTTCTGATTGGCCCGCTGACTAGCCGCCGGGCTCTGAGCATGCTCTCTCCCCTCATTGGGTGTTCGATCATGCTCACCTCTCCACATACCCCACCGCCCGTCTCAGGCCGGGGAGTCGTCCGGCCTGCAGCCCTCTCCCCCCCCGCCCTGGAGAGGAAGTCGGCTACAGCCATCTGTGCACCTGGCCTGTGGACCACCTTGAATTTAAAAGGCTGTAACGCTAGATACCAACGGGTGATCCGCGCGTTGGTATCCTTCATGCGGTGGAGCCACTGGAGAGGAGCATGATCTGAACAGAGGACGAATTCCCTGCCCAGGAGGTAATAGCGAAGAGTGAGAACGGCCCAACGTATCGCCAGACACTCCTTCTCTATGGTGCTGTACTTAGCCTCACTCTTGCTGAGTTTGCGGCTAATGTACAGCACCGGCCGTTCCACTCCTGCCACCTCCTGGGAGAGAACCGCCCCCAGACCCCGATCGGATGCATCCGTCTGTAAAAGAAAGTGGAGAGCAAAATCAGGAGCGTGCAATAGCGGCCCCCCGCAAAGTATAGATTTTACCTTTGAGAAGGCCTGTTGACACTGCTCCGACCATTGGACGGTATCTGGTCCCTCCTTTTTAGTGAGATCAGTCAATGAGCTGACGAGGGCCGAATTAATTAGGAACAAAACGCCTATAATATCCCGCCAGTCCCAAAAACTGTCTCACCTCCTTTTTGGTCTTAGGTCTCGGACAGGTTGCAATAGCTGCAGTCTTATCAATTTGGGGCTGCACCTGCCCGTGACCCAAGTGGAAGCCCAGATACCTTACCTCCACTCGCCCAATTGCGCACTTCCGTGGGTTGGCCGTGAACCCGGCCCGCTTCAGCGACGACAATACTGCCCTCAAATGTTGCATATGCCGCTGCCAATCATTACTGAAAATGATGATGTCATCTAAATAAGCAGCAGCATATGCTGAGTGAGGGGCGAGTATTTTGTCCATCAGACGCTGAAACGTAGCCGGTGCCCCGAACAACCCGAACGGAAGTGTCACAAATTGGTGCAATCCAAACGGCGTTGTGAAGGCTGTTTTTTCGCGGGATATTGGAGTTAAGGGGATCTGCCAATATCCCTTTGTCAAATCCAATGTCGAGTAATATCGAGCAGCACCTAACCGGTCGAGCAACTCGTCAATACGCGGCATTGGATATGCGTCGAATTTCGACACAGCGTTGACTTTTCTATAATCCACACAGAACCGGACCGAGCCGTCAGTCTTGGGTACCAAGACGATCGGGCTGGCCCAGTCGCTGTGGGATTCTTCTACTATACCCATTTTCAGCATGTTACTCAATTCTTCCTGAACCACTTTTTTCTTGTGTTCAGGCAGGCGATACGGCCGGGTCCTAATGACCACGCCCGGTTCGGTCTCAATATGGTGCTGAATTAGATTCGTATGACTGGGGAGGGGCGAGAACACATCAGAATATTCACGTTGGAGGTGCCGGATGTCGATGAGCTGGCTCGCTGAGAGATGATCACCCCCGGTGACCAGAGCGCCCGGCCATTCCCGGCCGGTGCTCTCTGGCCCCAGGTCATCCTCGTTGGTAACAAGCGTAGCCAGCAACACCTCCTCCGGCTCCCTCCACTGCTTCAGCAGATTTATGTGATAAATCTGATGTGAATCGGCCCTGTCCGAACGATCCACCTCATAATCGAGATCGCTGACTCGTCGTGTGACCACAAACAGCCCTTGCCACTTGGCGAGTAATTTGGAGCTGGAAATGGGTAGCAGTACTTTATCTCCCTGTGAAAATTTACGTAGTTTAGTGCCCTTGTCATATCGCCGGCGTTGGTCATTCTGGGCCTTCAGCAAATGCTCCGTAGAGAGCCGCCCCAGTGTGTGAAGTTTTGCTCTAAGGTCCAGAATATACTGAATTTCACTTTTACTGTTCGAAGGCTCGTCCTCCCAAGCTTCTCTAATGACATCCAGCACCCCTCTGGGCTGTCTGCCAAAGAGTCGCTCGAAGGGGGAAAACCCCGTGGAGGCTTGCGGAACCTCCCGAACAGCAAACAACAAGGGCTCCAACCACTTATCCCAATTTTTCGCGTCCTCGTGTACGAACTTACGGATCATGGATTTAAGAGTGCGATTAAATCGTTCCACCAGTCCGTCTGTTTGTGGGTGATAGACGATGGTGCGAATCGATTTAATGCCCAACAATCCGTACAATTCGCGCATGGTGCGTGACATGAACGCGGTGCCTTGGTCAGTGAGAATCTCCCTGAGGATTCCCACTCGGGAGATTATACGAAACAGCGCTTCCGCAACACTCTTTGCTGAGATGTTACGGAGAGCTACTGCTTCCGGGTACCGGGTTGCATAATCCACTAGGGCTAATGCAAAGCGGTGCCCGCGTGTGGATCGCTCTAATGGCCCGATGAGATCCATACCAATTCTCTCGAAGGGGATCTCCATAACTGGTAGAGGGCGTAATGGCGCTTTTGGGGTGGCCGGTGGGTTTACCAGCTGACATTCAAGGCATGCAGCGCACCATCTGCTGACATCCCCGTGAATGCCCGGCCAAAAGAATCGGGCCATGAGGCGATTTAATGTGGCCGCTTGACCTAAATGTCCGGCCATAGGATTAGAATGAGCAGCCTGGAAAAGCATTTCCTGACGCCTCTTTGGTACTAATAATTGGGTTGTATCTTCTTTTGTCTGAGCGTCTTGGGTCACTCGATACACCCTGTAATTAATAATCGCAAAATATGGATAAGAGAGGGGTCGGTCAGGCTGGAGGTTTTGCCCATCTATGACCTGCACTCTTTCGAGTGCATGTCTCAGCGTGTCGTCACGCGACTGCTCCAGGGGAAAGTCTTTGAACCGGGAAATTCCCAGCCCTCCCCCTGAGTCAGCGCGTGACGGCATCGCTTGTGATTCCCCCAGCTGGGCGGGTCGCCCCTTATCCAGCGATTTCTTCTTCCAAGAAACACCCACACATAAGACCCCTAATAATCTATTAAATCCAGGCGAATTGGTTCCCAGAATTAGCAGGTGTTTGAGGTGCGGGTTATCCGCTACCTCGACGTTATGCTTTTTACCCCTGAATTGGATATCTATAGCCGTTAGCGGGTAGTGAATTACATCACCGTGCACACACCTTACCCTTACCGTGCGGCTCGTTTCCAATGCCGGGTCTTGAAGCAGGCTTTGGTGGATGGAGGTCTGGTTACACCCCGAATCCACCAAAGCTTGATATGTACCCCCTTTTATACTCACAGGTATCCGGTATAGTCCGTCGCGACCAGGGGCGACGGTTGGCGCGGCGGGGATGCGGATCAACGCACTCACCTCCTTCGCGGAGCCGCTTTTTGGTGCGTTGTGCACGCCCCCGCGGTGCCAATGCGTCGGCCCAGACCTTCCCACTACACCCTTGGGGCCAGCGAGACCAACTGATTGAACCAGAGAGAGACCTGGCACTGTCTGGGGAACCGCCAGGGGTCGTGACTCCACCCCTCTGTTCCGACAGGTGCCCCCCTGTAGCGGAGCACTCGGGGAATCCGCCTTCTTGCACCGCTGTCTGGGTGCTGGCGTGGGCGGTCCCCGCAGTCTGGGCCTGGGAACAGGAAGAGAGAGAAGGGGGGAGAGAAGAGAGAGAGAGAGAGGTTATTTCGCCGACCCTGGACCTCGCCACCAGGTGATCCTCCGCCAGCCGGATGGCCGTCCCCAGATCGTCTGGCCGGTGGCACTGGACCCACTCCGATGTTCGGGAGGTAAGGCGGGAGATGAACTGTTCCAGTACCACGACATCCACCAGCTGGGCGGTGGTTCGGCCATCCTGCACCAGCCATCTGCAGCAGGCGTCACGGAGCTGCTGAGCGAACACGCTCGAGAATGGCTTGCTTCAGATGAGCGTACTCCAGGAGATCCTGGGCCGGTAGCTGCTGTGCAGCAATCTGGGCTTCGCCCGACAGCAGTGGGATGACTCGTACCGGCCAGCCACACACCTCCGCCATCTTCTCAAAAAGATCCAGGAACACTTCCGGATCGTCCTCCGACGCCATTTTCTGGAAAGTGATGGGAGGGTGGGCGGTAGATGTTGGAGCGGGCCGGATCTCCTGGGTCAGCAGACTCCGGATTAGCTCGCGTTCCTCCCGCTGGGCCTCCACGAGGACTTGACAACGGCGTTGGAGATCTTCTTTCAGCTCTACCAGCGCGTGATGTTGTTCTCTGTGGAGAACCGCGAGCGCTTGGATGACTTCCACACATAGACTAGTAGACAGAGTAGACATTCTGGCAGCGAAGTTTCTTCTTCTTCCCGGGTTTCGGCACCACTGTAGTAAAGTTCGTTGTTGTGGGAAGAAGAAGACAGGGTCGGCGATTCAGGTAAGTAATTAATTTTATTATTAATGCTCAAGACACAACACGTGTAGCGGTGTGTGTGTGTGCTCTCTCTTCTCTCCCGGCTGCTCCCTCTCTTCTCCTTAAGAAGGGTGTCTCTCCGGTCCAATCACTAAAATAAACAGGTGTTATTTATTATTTCTGATTGGCCCGCTGACTAGCCGCCGGGCTCTGAGCATGCTCTCCCCCCTCATTGGGTGTTCGATCATGCTCACCTCTCCACACAAACCCCACTAGTAATTTAAATCTTTCTGTTTAATTCACTCAAATACACACACCAAATATTCTAAATATTCTACACAAATGTGTGAATGACCAGTGAGGTGAAAATTTGACTTATGCAAAAGGTTGTCCATTGCAGGTCAGTAAATTACAACAAGCCCATTCCCACCAGCCATCCCTTAGTTGTATGCCTACAAATTCATGCTGTTGCTTAATTAAGAGCAACAATTTATAATAAAAACCGCATGCATAAGAAGTAATGGAAGTAAACTCATGTTGAAAGAAAGAAAGAACAGGGTACAGATTCGTACTTCAGTACACACCATTTGCCAACAACTTCAGGAATTTGCCACTGATCTGTGGTGCCTATGGGAGTCATGAGGGCAATATGTTCATTACTGAATCTGAAATGCTTAGCATTGATGCACTTAAAGTTCAGGTTTTGTTGCTGTGCACAAGCAGCTGACATCCCTGTATATAATTTCATGATAGGCTGTGGTCACTGCCTGATGGATCCTCATTAAATATGGAACTGGGGGCATATCATTGGATATTGTTGCAACTGCTTTTTCAACTTTTTCCTTGCTGACAAAAAACAACTTGATTGTGCTTTTAAGCTTTGCTTCAGTGCCCTGTAATGGGTACAAAATGAAAAAAAAACAGCAAAAAAACTTTCACCTTTTAGATATCGTTAAGAGAGGCCTCTGAGTAGATTGAAAATCAAGTCAGATAAGTATGGTGGCTTGAGAAAGCCAACATACTGTTATTCATTCATTTTCGGCTTAGTCCCTTTATAAATCAGGGGTCACCACAGCGGAAGGAACCGCCAACTTATCCAGCATATGTTTTACGCAGCGGATGCCCTTCCAGCCGCAACCCAACACTGGGAAACACCCATACACTCCCATTCACACTCATACACTACGGCCAATTTAGCTTATTCAATTCACCTGTACCGCATGTTTTTGGACTGTGGGGGAAACCGGAGCACCCGGAGGAAACCCACGCAAACACGGGGAGAACATGCAAACTCCACACAGAAATGCCAACTGACCCAGCCGGGGCTCGAACCAGCGACCTTCTTGCTGTGAGGCAATCGTGCTACTCACTGCGCCACCGTGACCCAAACATAGTGTTATATTACATAAAATTCTTCTTCTTCCGTCTTCTTAGACTATTTTAAGAATGTATCAACATGCTAGTTTATGGTAGAAACAGGCTAGCAACATGGTAATTCATACTAGATCCATGCTAATTTAATTTATGTTAGCAACTGCCTAGCAACCACTCAGAACTCTCTAGCAACCAGTTAGCAACACCTTAGCAACCACTCTACATCCTAGCAACGCATTGACAACTGCCTAGCAACCACTCAAAACACCCTAGCAACACCTTAGCAACCACTCAAAACACCCTAACTGCCTAGAGACACCTTAGCAACCACTCAGAACACCCTACCAACCGCCTAGCAGTGCCTTAGCGATCACCTCGCAACCACTCAGAACACCCTACCAACCGCCTAGCAACACCTTAGCAACCACCTAGAACACCCTAGCAACCGCCTACCTTATTCAATATTTTTAGTGTACTCAAGTACACATTTTTCCACCTGGGTGGATGGAAGTAGGCTTCTGACTGAGTGATGATTCAGGCACTGAAGGAACTTTACAGTTGCCCGTGCTGGTGGCGAGTGACGCTGGAGTATCCAAAAACCCCATCATTGCTTACAATATCGAGATTAATGGCAGGCCAGTTACTATTCAGCATGGTTCAGAGTGTGAGCAAATATATTGCTATATCAATAAGTGTGAAGAAGTGATACTCACACACACTCACATTGCCACTTACCTGTACTTTTCCCCTCCTACGCCGTTCGCTGCAGATGCCAAGTGCATGCGTCATCTCACAGCATCCAGTCATTCCCTCCACTTCTCCATCTCCCCTCCGGTTACATTGAGCATACATTTACACACACCCTGTCTTCGGGTCTTTGTTTATCTGTTTGTTTGTTTGTCCGGGAAAGGTGGACTTCAGTGCTGAGCTGGCCAAACTGAGCTTAGAAATGGCGCAATGAAGCTCCAACCGTACTATTGTCTTTGTGTTTGGGTACAGCCATCATGGCTGGTCTTCCTGTTCAGGAGAGAAATGTAAATGACATTAGTTATTTGTAATTATGTTATATGGTTGGGTGCCTGTTTAGCAGATGTAAAGTTTATATTGAGATTTATGCCACTTAGGCGATTGGAGGAAAAAGGTATAATGATGATACTTACCTATTATTGGTATGTCCCGATCGAGGGGTGGAGTCGAGGCTATTTAAGGAGACGCCAGACTCAGAGACGGGGTCAGTTTACCTGGCTAGCGAGCGTGTTGTGGCAGAACCATGAGCAATTCTCTTTGTGTTAGATACTCTTATATATTGTAGATATAGTATATATATTTTGTGTTGTATAAAGTCTTTATATTTTGTTTTGTTATTTTGATACTTTGTATTTTCTTGTACATACCTTTTTGGCTTGGGGTCACTGTACATTTTAACATCATTCTTGTAAATAAATACCACCATCTTTTACACTTCCGGGATAAGGGCATTTTTTGTGAACTGTTTAAATTTGGGATTTGAATTTTTTTTTGTGTTTGGTGTCGGACATCCCACGCCTGGTAGTGGACCCACTCTGGGAAAACTACATTATTGCGGCGTCACAGTTTGGGATCGAAGTGGCGGCATCGCAGTTGGTGTCAGAAGTGTATGCCGCGTCGCAGTTGGTGTCAGAAGCAGAGGCCACCCGGAAGAGAATAATGAAAAGGAGGAGGCTGGGTCTACGTTCCGTGGTGAAGGACGCAGCTTGGCGTAGACTGTCATCTGGTGGAGAGGAGGCAGCTAAGAAGTGTCCCAGCACCAGTGAGCCTTCTACTCAGTTCAGTGAGGGCATAGCGAGTATGATGAGGGATTTCCTCGAGGCGCAGCAAGCAAGAGAAGAGCGGTTTCTTTTCTGTGAGTCGCTACTGGCAACGGAGCTTTCATCGCCATCGCCCCGTAGAGTATCCACAGGGGAGACTCCACCACCACCTTACCCACCACCACCCGCAATCGCCGGAAGGAGAGTCACAGACGGAAACATATCATCGCCTGAAACACCTGTGTCAGCGCTGGGTTCGACCAGATCTACATTCAAAGGATTTTTGATGATTATCATGGAGCAACTGCTGAGGGTTATGGATCCAGATACCAGGATATGGGTCAAGGAACATGACTCAGGACAGGTAGCAGCACGATTAGCTCAGCAGTATGCTAACGCTCATCGCTCCGGTCTGTGCATGCAACCTGAAAAAGGTAGAGCACGACACAATTTACACAATACTGACTTCCAGTATTCACACTGATTGAGACTGAGAAAACACATACACTGATCTGTTATGCGTGTCAACAACAAGGACACAAAGCATCGGTATGCCCTGCTAGAAAATCGAAACTAACTGGTTTTTGTTATGCACCAAGAGTGGGCGATGCTAACAGTGACTGTGATATGAATCAGAATGCTGAAACGTTGGACATTGTGGTTAATGGTCGTGGACTGAAAGCACTGCTGGACACTGGAAGTTCTATTTCCTTGATTAAATCATGTCATGTTAACAATGTTGACTATGCTAACACCACCAATGTACAATGCATCGATGGGGATATACAGAGTTATCCTAGAGCTGAGGTACTTGTGGGAATACATGATGAAATTTACATGTTGAATG
>CAIGQV010018344.1:6805337-6842503 GCA_903798115.1 Danio jaintianensis | reverse complement strand
ACACACACACACACACACACACACACACACACACACACTTACATCACCACTTACCTGTATTTTTCCCCTCCACCTTCGTTCGCTGCAGATGCCGAGTGCACGCGTCATCTCACAGCATCCAGTCATTCCCTTCACCAAATCATTCTCCATCTCCCCTCTGGTTACATTGAGCATACATTTAGACACACCCTGTCTTTGTGTCTTTGTTTATCCGTTAATAAATGTTTTTTTAATAAATGTTTTTTTCTCTGATAATTTGTTTGGTTGGACTTCAGTGCTGGGACGGCCAAACCAAGCACAGAGATGGCGCCGGCTTATGACATCACAAGCCGCGCCATGGCGTTACCACACACTAAAGCTCCAACCGTACCATTGTCTTTGTGTTTGGGTACAGCCATTATGGCTGGTCTTCCTGTTCAGGAGAGAAATGTAAATGACATGAGTTATTTGTAATTATGTAATATGTTTGGGTGCCTGTTTAGATATAAAGTTTATATTGAGATTTATGCCACTTAGGCGATTGGAGGAAAAAGGTATAATGATGATACTTACCTATTATTGGTATGTCCTGATCGAGGGGTGGAGTCTGAACTATTTAAGGAGATGCCAGACTCAGAGACAGGGTCAGTTTACCTGGCTAGCGAGCGTGTTGAGGCAGAACCGTGAGCAATTCTCTTTGTGTTGGATGCTCTTATATATTGTAGATATAGTATATATATATATATTTTTTGGTGTTGTATAAAGTCTTTATATTTTGTTTTGTTATTTTGATACTTTGTATTTTCTTGTACATACCTTTTTGGTTTGGGGTCACTGTACATATACTTTGCACTGGACATTTTAACATCATTCTTGTAAATAAATACCACCATTTGTTTACCACCAGGCCTATAGGCTAATTTTAAGATTAGCTTATGATAAAAGTGCTGTTTCTTGTTCATTTTCTTAAGGAGACAAAGTCTTGGTATTGTTGCCAGTTCAAGGTGCTGCATTACAAGTGAAATTTTCAGGACCATATGTCATTGATAAAAAACTGAGTGACAGGAATTACACTGTGCGAACACCTGACAGATGAAGGAAATGTTGTGTGTCACATTAAAATGTTAAAGCTTTTATGAGTCGAGAAGAGGATGTAGAGTCAAAAAGCTCAGTGATTGCTCCTGTAGCTGTCGTGGTCACTTCTGACAGTGGCTTGGATGAAGACGATCTAAGCATGCAGAATTAGAACAAAATAGTACATTTCGTCATCCTGTCTTGGAATCTGGGGTGGTGCAGAGGTTGTCGGTTGCGTTAAAATGTCCAGAAGTTGTTGTTCAGTGTTACTTGTTGTGTTTGTTCTTTTTCTCTGTCTTGGAGGCTGACTTTCAGTCATGAGTTCATGTACCCTGGGATGTGCAGTGGAGGTTGGGGTGTAATGCCTTGATGTTGTAAGTGGTGGTGTGGGGGTTTCAGACAGTTGTGGGGGAGTTTCGGATTTTTGAATGGTCTGTGAGAGTGTTACAGGCCTCTGTATTACTGTAAGGGGACTGGATGGTCTGCTACCTCTGTATCTACATCCTCCACTGTCATATCAACTGGCTCTTTCTCAGTCTTCAGAGTATGTCTGGAACTTCAAATTAACTAATAGATTAGTATATTTAAAACAACATACACAATGTACTTCTACAGTGTAGCCAAGATTTAATGTCATGATCTTTCAAATATTCTAATGGCAATGAATGCAAAAGGTTTATAAGACACACAAAAATTGTTTATATATATATATATATATAAGGACACAATACATACTAACCTTCTAGGCTGCATATATGGCAATAGAAAGGACATTACTCTTTCATACTTCCACTCCCTCATGGTGCCACCAGCTGAACCACTGGGCATCTTTTTTTAGCTTTTTATTTTTGACAAAAGCATCTCTTAACACCTTCCATCTTCGCTTGCATTCGTTCACTTAAAAAAATATATATACACATATTTATTAATATAAACAAATGATTACAAATAATGTTTTTAACATTTATTTCCTAATTTTTTTAAGGTTTCTTGCAACTGGAGAGAGCTTCAGTAGCCTGGCATTCCAGTTCTGACTGGATATATGCACTGTGGCTCAGTCGGTACACGACATGCAGAGCCATAGAGGACAACATGATGGCAACGCAGTTCCCACAACCAACAGCAGCAATGTGGAGAAAAATTGCTTCCAATTTTTGGTTGAAGTGGAACCTCCCAAACTGTTTAGGTGCTGCTGTAGATGGGAAACGTGTCACCATTGTGGCACCTGTGCACTCTGGGAGCATGTACTTTAACTACAAGAGGACATTTTCAATTGTTCTACTGGCACTTGTAGATGCAGACTATAAATTTTCATTCATACAGGTTGGTGATTTTGGGAGAATGAGTGATGGAGGAGTTTACAGTGGTTCTGCCCTTGGAAGAACTATGGAGGGTAGAAACTTGTCTGTCCCAGAAGACTTTCCTTTTCCAGGATCAGGTGTACAAGGGCCAATGCCATACTTCATGGTGGGAGATGCTGCATTTCCACTCAAAACATATTTAATGAGACCATTTCCAGGGAACAGAATTCCACGATGGAGAAAAGTTTTTAATTACAGACTGTCAAGAGCAAGGATGGTAGTGGAGTGTGCTTTTGGCATCCAGGTGGAGGGTACTTCACACAAGGATGAATGTACAGCCAGAAAATACAGACTCTATTGTAACAGCTGCATGCATCCTCCACAATTTTCTGATAAATCCGGCAGAAAATCAGAGATGGCTGGATGAAACTGAAGAAAGAGGGGACATGCTACCCTCTGTCCAAAATATGGGTGGAAACGGGAAGCAGAGAAGCCTACGATGTGCGTGAAAAACTCTGCACATTTTTTGCTCTCTTGAAACAAAAGTGTCATGGCAAGACAATATGGGAGGGGTGGGCAATTATTTTTTACATGGGGCCACATGAGACCAAAAAAATATTATGGAGAGCCGGACCAAAAGGCTAAACTAAAGTATGCATAATATTAATTTTGTTTCTTTGTATAAAGCAGTAAATAGAGTTGTGTTGATAAGTTAGTAAGACTGGTAAGAGTATATGTTATAATTGAGCAATGAAAAAGAGAAGTTATCTTAGAAAAAAAGACATTTACTTCATTATATTAGTGACCATTTTCAACCACATTCTGTAAGATACATCATATTAGAAAATAATGATGCCTACATATGTAGTTTAATTACATTGACACTCATTACTCATTCTGTGTTTTTCAGTTCTTTTTTCTTGTTCAGTGAGAAAAATCTAGTCTCTGTTGGTCTTTAACGAGTGCATCAAAGTCAGGTTGAATGTCTGAGGTGGAGATGCGAAGCACAGCTGACAGATGATCATCAGTAAGAGAGGATCTGTATCTGGACTTGTTAAATGTCATCACTGAGAATGTTTGCTCACATATGTAGGTAGACCCGAAGAGAAAAACATCTTCTGAGCATGTCTTCTCATGTTTGGAAACTTCTCTTGCTTAAGAGATGAGTAGAATTTCAGTAGTGGTTGTGACTTAAAGTGCTCTGCCAGTACTGCATCAGACTGCAGGTCAATGAGTTCCAGCTGGACATCACTAGGTGCATCATCCACATTGCAGGTAAATAGAGAGGAAATCAACTGCATTTCACTCTCCATTGTTCTGAGGTCTTTAAATCGCCTTGAAAACTCACCATGCAGTGCTCCTAACATAGATGAGTATCTGCGGAGGTTATCATCTGATGGCGTGATTTCTTTCAGGGTTTGCATGTGAGTGAGATTGTTGCTCTCCAGTTGTTTCGAAATAAACTGCAACTTCGTCATAAAAGCCCTCACCAGGTTGTGCATTTCATGGACGAAAAGGCCCTTGCCTTGCAGTTTGGTGTTCAGTGCCGTTATCAGTGCAGTCACATCAACAGCAAATGCAAAATCTGCCACCCACTTCTCATCTGAAAACTGTGGGATGTTTTTTCCTTTCTTCTCACAAAACTCTCGGATCTCTGCTTTCAGATCCCAGACTATTTTTAGGCCATTGCCCAGGCTGAGCCATCGGACAGCTGTGTGATTGCTGATGTCACTATGTTCAGTCTCGTGCTCCTCTAAAAGTGCAACAAATTGCCTGTGATTCAATGCTCGTGCCCTGATAAAGTTTACTATTTAGTTACAACATAACCACATCTTCAATTTTAGGCACTGACTTGCACAACACATGCTGGTGTAGAATACAATGCAAAAACACCACTTTCTGCACTGGGTTGATTTCACTCACTTTATCTTGCATACGTCCCAGTGTATCCATGCATGCATTTACCTCTGTGAACAGATCGCTCCCCGTCGTTGTCCCTTTCATTGAGCGCACTGCTGCCAGCTCCTCCGTAATTTTGAATTCTGTTATTCCACGGATAAATACAAGTAACTGGGCTGTGTCACAAACATCACAGCTCTCGTCCAAAGCCAAGGAGAAAAAGTCAAAATTTGCTACTTCACGTTGCAGCTGATGCTCCAAATTTCCCGTAACGTCCTCAATCCATTTCGTCATGGTGCGCCTGGACAGCGGGACCTGCTCAAATGCTTCTTTCTTTTCAGGACATATTAGTGCTGCAGAGTCCACCATGCACTCTTTTACAAACTCTCCCTCTTGAATGGCTTACTGTTTTTAGCGATTTTGTGGGATATTACAACGCTGGTCCTGGTTGCTGCATCCCTGGATGTGTGAAGCTTGGTGAAAAACCCCTTGTCACTTTTGTAGCTTAGCTACCAAATCTTCGGATATTCGTGCCATTTCAGCATCAATTAAGTTTTTTTATTTATCTGAATGTTTTGTCTCATAATGTTGACTCAATTTGTAATCTTTGAACACAGCAATCTGGTCTCCGCAAACCAAACACACCGCGTTACCTCTAACTTCAGTAAATAAATACTTAGCTGTCCATATCTTCTTAAAAACTCTGCATTCAGCATCTATCTTTCTTTTTTTAGTTGACATTTTGGGGGTGAAAGTGGTCTTGACAGTTGTAACCTGCTTGCGACAACAATTCAGTGACACGCATCACTGAGGCTGATTTATACTTCTGCGTCAAGCGCACGCGTATGCTCCGGGGCAGCCTGCACGTGATCGCATAGTCCTCACCGTGGCCGTCGCGCACCTCTTAAAAAAGTTAACTACACGTCGCAACGACGCATAGCGCAAGTTCTGTGATTGGTCGGCTTGGTAGCACTGACGAGCGTGGGCGGGATCGAGAGCCGCGCGAACCCGTCGGAGTGAGTGTTTACAAGTGTCGAGTGCCGTGAAGGAGCTCCAGATGGAAACTGTTGTTTTGTGTTTACCTTATGATTAAAGTTGTTGCATGTCCGCTGGTTCCCGCCTCAAAATGAGCGAGTTTGAGCTACTTCTACAATAAGGTAGCGTTCAGAAAAAACAAAACACCAGCGAAGACACAGAGGAACATAAAAACCTACTGCCAGCTAGCGTTTCGGAGATGTTATTGCAGAGCAACACAAACAGTGCGCAGAAGTATAAATGCACGGCAACGCGTGCAAGACATGTGCCGTGGGTCACGCCAATCACTTGACGCAGAAGTATAAACCAGGCTTTAGCCTACCTTACGTACTTATGCGCAACGTAAAAAACACAACTTCAAAATAAAATAAATGCACATTATAACCACGCATTATGTAAAATAAAATAAAAAATATTTATTTTATAATTTCTTACAGACCCTATACCAGGTCTGCAATATGGTCTAAGCTATGTAATGGCATAATGCTATAAAGACTGATTTTTATATTGAATATGGACAATTGTCACGGTTGTAGGTTTGTGCGCACTCCTGATTGTCTGTTTTATCACGTGGGTTTGTTTTGGTCTCCGATGTGTATTTGTTTTGGTCCGTCTGTGTATGTCACGTGTTATGACGGAACTCAGCTGTTCTGATTAGCCAGCCAGCTGCGGTTCATTATCTCGTCTATATCTGGACAACGGTTCTTTGTCTCCTTGCCAGTTCGTTGTTATTGTTCATGTGTCTCTGTCTGTGTTCAGGACTGGCGAGGACCGGTTGCTGGATTCCGTTCTATTATCAGTTTCCTGTCTGACTACAAGCCCGTGACTTCGCACGTGATTTTGTTTTGTTTTGATTATTCTGACTCTGTCAAATAAACTTTTTACTTGCATTTGGATCCCTCTCAGTATCCTTATTGCCGTGACAGACAATGTCCTCTAAACATTATTTTCTTTGTGTACATATCCTATCTACTCTAAAGTGTTTGTTTGTATCTTTTACATATCATGGAAAGTTGTACAGATTGTACAACTGTACAATGTGTACACTGCTCACGCATGCGGTGTGAAACAGGCTTAAGTCTGATGGCACGCAACGGTTCTGCATGGATTACCGAAAAGTAAATGCCATGACAAAACCAGATTAATTTCCCCTCCCATTAATGGAGGATTGCATTGAGAATATGTATGCCTTATCACAAAATTAGATCTGCTAAAAGGATACTATATCTTTTGTGATGCCAGATGATTTCCTTAATTACACGGTGATGGCTTTCGGGCTACGTAATGCCCCAGCCACTTTTCAGTGCTTAATCAATATAGTGCTCAGTGGAGTGTCAAACTGTAAAGCGTATCTCAACGACATTGTCGTTTATTCTGATACATGGGACAAACATCTGTTAACACTGAGAACTGTGTTTTGCCATTTGCTAGATGCCTCCTTAACACTTAATTTAAGCAAGTGTGAGTTTGGTAAAGCAACTATTACCTACTTAGGAAAGCAGGTGAGACGGGGAGATTCGACCTGTTGCTTTGAAAGTGCAAGCTATTGTAGATTTTGCTGCTCTCCAAACGAAACGTGACCTTTTGAGATTTCTAGGGATGGCCTGTTATTACCAGAGTTTTTGTAGGAACTTCTCAGATGTTGTGCTGCCTTTGACAAATATGCTCCGAGTTTCCTGTGAGTTTAAGTGGACGGATGAATGTCAGTCTGCGTTCAATTCTGTTAAGTCTCTTTTGAGTAGTGCTCCAGTGTTAATGGCTCCAAATTATTCTCATGGGTTCATGTTGGATGTTGATGTGAGTCCTACAGGCGCAGGTGCTGTCCTTCTTCAGGATGACGCAAATGGTGTAGAACATCCTATCGGGTATTTTTCAAAAATTAATTCTAAATTATAGCACAATCAAAAAGGAGACTTTAGCCTTGCTTTTATCATTGCAACACTTTGAAGTGTTATTGGCTTTAATTCTTTGCCGGTGCATGTTTTTTTACTAATCACAATTCACTTGTGTTTATGTCATGGAAGAAGAATGCAAACCAGGGTATTATGCACTGGAGTTTATTCGTTTAAGATTTTAACATGGATATTCGGTACAAGAAGGGCAAGGACAATGTTCTCGCTGATGCTCTGTCTCGATCATTTATTGCTGAGTAATCTACTGTATAGATTATTTTTGTGTGGGAGTGTTACGACTAAAGTTTATTTATTTCTCTATAATTCGGCATGGTTTGAGGAGCTCATTTTTAGTGCAACTGTTGCTTGGAGTGGAGAGCTCCTGGATTTCCCTACCCCTCCGGCTGACGACCAAATTTTACTATTGTCAAGAATGTTCACGTATGCTTGAAACTTTTTGAAAGTTTTTGTAGGGGTGGCCTGCCTATTTGTTTTGGTTACTTTTGATTTTGTTATGTTTGCTGCGCTGTGCTTGCAACGTGCCAGTGGAAATGGACCATTAGAGTTTAAAGCAAAGGGGGGCAAACTACGGCCAACTGGCCATATGCTGCCCACTGAACACCTTCATCCGGCCCACGAGGGAGTTTTTAAAATGCTGCTTCTGAGTGGTTTGATTTTAAAATTAGTAAGGTTATTGTCACACCTGCTGCTCGTTCTCACTCACCATCCACCACGCACTACACCCGTGAACCCTCACATACATTTACATTTAGTCATTTAGCTGACGCTTTTATCCAAAGCGACTTACAATTAAGGTTCACAAAAGAAGCAATCAGTACAAGAGAAAACAAAGCATACATAAGTGAAATCGGACTAGTCTTGAGTAAGTAAAACGCAATATACGAGCTGAGTGCAGTCAAGGTTTTTTTTTTTGTTTGTTTTTTTTTAGTGGGTCAGGTGTAGACGAAAGAGATGAGTTTTAAGGCGATTTTTAAAGATTGACACAGAGTCTGCCAAACGTGTTGTAAGAGGCAGATTGTTCCACCATCGTGGGACCGATTCAGAGAAAGTGCGAGTCCAGCGAGTAAAGCATTGCAGTAGTCCAGCCTGGACAGCACCAGAGCTTGTACCAGGATTTGTGCAGCATGCTCTGAGAGAAAAGGTCTGATCTTCCTAATGTTGTAGAGAAGGAATCTGCAGGACCTGGCAGTGTTGGCAATATGATCTGTGAAGGTTAGCTGGTCATCGATTATTACTCCCTAGTTTTTGGCTGTTCTGGAGGGTGCAGTGGTCGATGATCCCAGTTGAACAGAGAGGTTGTGACGGATCTTAGGGTTGGCGGAGATGACGAGAAGTTCAGTTTTCGTAAGGTTCAGCTGTAGGTGATGGTTCCTCATCCAGAGCGAGATGTCACTCAGGCATGCCGAGACGCGTGCTGAAACCGATTGATCATCCGGATGGAACGCAAGGTGAAGCTGCGTGTCGTCCGCATAGCAGTGATAGGAAAAGCCATGCTTTCGAATAACGGATCCCAATGATGTCATGTAGATCGAGAAGAGCAGCGGTCCGAGCACTGAGCCCTGAGGGACGCCGGTCTTGAGATGTTGCGATTCCGAGACTTCACCTTTCCACGATACCCTGAAGGACCTACCTGAGAGGTAAGACTGGAACCATTGGAAAGCCGTATCAGAGATTCCCAAGGTCTTGAGGGTCGAAAGGAGTATGCAATGGTTAACTGTGTCAAAAGCAGCTGAAAGATCCAGTAGGATGAGAACCGATGACTTAGAGGCTGCCCTAGCCAGTCTTAGGTCTTCAACAACCGAGAGCAGTGCGGTCTCCGTGGAGTGGCCCCTCTTAAAGCCTGACTGCTTGCTGTCCAGGAGGTTGTTCTGAGTAAGGAAGGATGAGAGTTGGTCGACACGCTCCAGAGTTTTTCAAATGAAGGGCAAGAGAGATACCGGTCTGTAGTTTTCTAGAAGTGCAGGATTAAGAGAGGGTTTCTTTAGGAGCGGGGTGATGCGAGCCTCCTTAAAGGTTGTAGGAACTGTACCAGAGTTTAGAGATGAGTTGATGATGTGTGTGAGTGCAGGGATGATCGATGGAGAGATAGCCTGAATTAGATGGGTGGGGATAGGATCCAGCGGGCAGGTAGTCGGGTGGTTGGAGGCAATGATCTTTGCAATGTCGTCCTCCATTAGTGGAGAGAAAGAGGGGAGCGAGGTCTCAGGAGTCGGAGCGTGGACCATCGGAGGCAGAGCAGTGAACTGACTGCTGATGGTGGTAGTCTTCTTTACAAAGAAAGAAGCAAAATCATCAGCTGTCAAGTCCGAGGAGGGAGGAGGGGTAGGAGGACAAAGAAGAGCAGAGAAGGTTTTGAAGAGAGTCCGAGAGTCAGGTGAGTTGTTAATTCGAGTATGGTAGAACTGAGTCTTGGCCGCTGAGACGTCCATAGAAAAAGAAGAGAGGAGAGACTGATAGAGAGAGAGGTCGGCAGGATTGTTAGATTTGCGCCACTTTCTCTCAGCAGACCTGAGCCTGGATCTGTGTTCACGGAGAACATCAGATAGCCACGGAGCAGACGGGGTACCACGAGCCGCTCGAGAGACGAGTGGACACAAACCATTTAGACAGGATGTTAGTGTGGAGCATAGAGAGTCAGTGGCACTGTCAGTGTTTAGTAGAGCGAGCTGGTCAGGTGGGGGGAGCATAGAAGAGACAGCAGAGGATAGGGTGAGTGGAGAGAACGTGCGTAGGTTGCGTCGGAAGGTTACAAGCGAGGAAGGAGGTGTCGTGTTGGGTGCGGTGAGGTCGAGATCAAGAGTGACTTCAGTGAATATCACAGCAATGATATAAGGGAAGTGACTGTTCTTATGTTGGCAATAGCCGTTGAACTGAACTGAGCTGCTGAACTGTGTGTGCGTGAGATCGCTCACCTTCTTCAACACCATTCACCTACTTCACCTATCTACTACCCTTGAAGTTTACACTTCCTTGTCTTCCTTGTGTGACTGTGACAGGATTCCAGCCGAGCAAAACACCGTGGCCGATGACGAGAACTAAAGCTGCCCCTAAAAGCTCACCCGCCACCAGCAGCGTAAAGAAGCCTCACCACTACAGGCCCGGTACTGTGATTCCCAAACTGCCCTTTCCGCACATGGTGAGAGAAATCGCTCATGATTCCAAGACTGATCTGCATAACCAGAGCCCTACTGTAATCACGAGCACGCCCCTCGCTTGACCGATGAACTACTACGGCGAGCCGAGTACCTGTACTGGTTTTCTGCTACAATGTTCACTGTATATTGAAGCTCACATTCACCAATTCCCCAGCAAACTCTCAAAAGTTGCCTTGCATTTCCCATCTTACAGGACGAGCCCTCCAGTGGGCGGGCGCTCTCTGGAATGCCCGAAGTCCAGTGGTGGCCACCTATCAATCTTTCACAGACCATTTTAAAGAGGTATTTGCAGTCTCACTTACCCCTTTGTCCGTGCACGATGAACTACTCACTCTCCGCCAAGGTAACGCCTCCATCCACGAATACACGCTGCAATTCAGAGCCATCGCCGCCAGTAGCGGCTGGAACCAAGTGGCTCTCCTTGCCACCTATCGCAGAGGTTTGAAACCCGACACTCAAGAACACTTAGTTGTTTATGAGGACAATGCCAACTTAGAGACTTTTATAAGAAAAGCCATTAGTGTTTCACAACACCTTTCTGCTTATACCCGTCCGGGTTATGATCCTATGATCACCGATTCCTATAGCCTTGCAGCTTCCGACCGACAACGCCGGATTAGAAACAAACTCTGCCTGTATTGTGGGGAAGCGTCTCACCTCATCTCCACCTGTCCAGTTCGTCCGCCTCGCCTAATGGTGAGTAAAGTCACTCTCACCCCTACCGTTTCTCATATTCCTCATCTGAAAGCACAACTAATTATTGATACTTGCACTTACCCCATACATGTACTGGTGGATTCTGGAGCAGCTGGAAACTTAATTTCGTCTCATTTCCTCATCAAACACAACATTCCCTCTGTGAGTAGTGAAACTTCCTTCAAAATCACTAATATACAGAACTCACCATTAGGCGATGGCAAAAGGACCCAGGAAGTCACCATTCTCTCGCCTCCTAATCACCATGAGAAACTCATTCTGTGGTCTTACCCCGTGCTAATGTGGACGTCATTTTAGGCAGACCCTGGCTTGCAGAGCACCAACCCAGGATTGAATTGAACACCGGAGAGATCTTGGAGTGGAGCACAGCCTGCAAACACCGTGGTCACCTTACTCCCCCTGCTGGTCATGATCCGAACCAGAATTCCCTTCATGTCCACACCACCACAGTAGAAAGCACTATCAGCTCCACATCTAGCGATATCCCGGCCATCTATACTCCTTTCCTGGATGTCTTCAGTAAGGAACGAGCAACCCAGTTACCCCCACATCGGTCCTGGGATTGCAGTATCGACCTACTGCCAGATGCTAAACTGACCCATGGAAGAATCTACCCTCTCTCTCGTCCAGAACACATTGCTATGGAGAGCTACATCCAGGAAGCTCTCCATCAGGTGTTCATCCGACCCTCCACATCACCACCTGCCTCCAGCTTCTTCTTCGTGGGGAAGAAAGATGGAGGTCTTCGGCCCTGTATCGACTATTAGGCACAACCATCAGTTTGTCTTCAGGTTACCACCCTCAGACCAATGGACAGACCGAGCGAAAGATACAAGAGATATCCCGTTATCTCCGAACGTACTGCACCCGCCACCAGGACACCTGGAGCCAGTATCTACCGTGGGCTGAGTATGCTCAAAATTCCCTTCGTCAGACTGCCACTGGTCTAACCCCCTTTCAATGTGTTCTAGGTTACCAACCATCCCTGTTCCTGTGGACTGGCGAAACCTCCGAAGTGCCCGCGGTAGATCACTGGTTCCGAGAGGGTGTGGGACTCAGCCCATACCCACCTTCAGCAGGCAGTACGGAGGTGCACGGACGCCACCAATCGCCGTAGGCTACCTAACCCCGTATACCACCCAGGGGATAAGGTATGGCTCTCCACCAGAGACATCCGCCTCCGTCTGCCTTGCCGTAAGCTGAGTCCCCGCTACATAGGACCCTTCACCATCCACTCCTAAATCAACCCAGTCACCTATCATCTCAACCTGCCTCCTTCTTACCGGATCTCCCCCACATTCCATGTTTCTCTGCTCAAACCTCACACTGACCCAGTTCTCCCTCCTTCCACAGAACCGGAACCGCCTCTCCCTCCAGAACAAACCGAAGTCCTCGGTGACAACATCTACCGAGTCCAGGAAGTTCTCGACTCCCGGCGGTGGAACGGTGAACTCCAGTACCTCATAGACTGGGAAGGATTCGGTCCCGAGGAGAGATCATGGACACCCCGTAACGACATTCTAGATCCGTTCCTCCTCGAGGAATTCCACCACCGACACCCAAATCCCCCAGCTCCCCGAGGTCGAGGCCGTCCCCGCCGCCGGTCCAGGGTGCCTGGAGTCACCCGTGGAGGGGGGGGTACTGTCACACCTGCTGCTCGTTCTTACTCACCATCCACCACACACCACACCCGTGAACCCTCACCTGATTACTAATTACCCGCACCTGCAATCACCACACAGCATAAATACTCACCTCACTCACTCAGTCATCGGCTGGAATCAGACATACATGGTCCCCTTCGTCTTCTCTCATGTCTTCTCCTGCGCTCTTCCATGGATGTCCTCCTTCAGTGAATAGCACAGCAACGATATAAGGGAAGTGACTGTTCTTATGTTGGCAATAGCCGTTGAACTGAACTGATATACACCTATCTACTATTGTGCATATCACTTGAATAAACACCCTTGAAGTTTACACTTCCTTGTGTGACCGTGACAGTTATGACAAGCAAATGCCATTTGATCGCAGTTTTGCATGCTGTAAAGTTAGTTGATTGATAAGTACATATTAATAGCAGTGCAAATTTGACTCAATAATAACTATGAAAGAAAAAAAATCAGTTATGTGTCAATGTGACTTGTTTCTGTCAGATAATACATGTTCCATGCATACTGCCATTATAAATAAAATGTATTTTATGAAAGATTTGGCATGTGGCCCATCACTTGGTTTGCAAAACTTGATGTGGCCCTCTGATCTAAAAGGTTTGCCCACCATTACCGTTAAGATCTTTCTGAATCACATCTTGACATGGTATACACTGTTATTGCATGTAATATCTAATTTAGCCCCAGATTATCACTTCATTAATTTACATAGTTTTTTCCAGTTATTATATTTCATCATGGATTTGTTTTAGCATCTGCCTTAAATTTTGGCTTGTCATATACCTAAACAGCACAATTTGTATAAAAGTATATATATATGTGTGTATGTATGTATGTGTGTGTGTGTGTTTTATGATAAGAAGCTCTTACCACGTTTTGTTTTTCCTTTCTTTCTCAATTTTACTTGGTGTTTGGAGTCAATAAGTTTTTATAGAGCCTGTTGTCTGATTGAGTGTATATGTCATTTGGTCTCATCATAGAATAATATTAATCACAGAAAAGATGTTTTAATTATTTGTCCTCTCTCTCTTTCTCTCTACTAAGAGCCCACAGGAGACACACAGCTGATTAAAATGCAGCAGATGCCTCCAACTAGAACCAGGGTGCATTGAACAATTTTTCGTAGACTAGAGGTATGGTTGGGTGTACACTACATTGTGTACTTCTCTACAACTTGCACATTTGTTTTCTGCAAATAGCATACTAAAGACACTGATAAACAAAAATAAAATGTCTTTCCAATCTGTTTATCAATCTAACTGCAGTAATGTAGGTGGCACTGAGGAGCCACACTCTTTGACATACAACATCTATAAGCTTTTGCAATATGTCAGAACAGCCTTTATCTAAGCCTGTGGCTATTAAAAAAAAAAAAAAGTTATTCCTTAATGAATGAAGTTCATTTAGATTTTTCCTCAATGAAAATGTTTTGTAAATTAACATTTAATGCTATATGAGGCACTGTTTAGAAAAATCTGAATACTGACTTGACTCTGTACCTGCCATTGATGAGATAACTCCTCAGAGTTAATAGAAAACGCATACATTATGGTAGGGGAAGCCCTAATGTATGTCCTGAGTGGGGTACATGACGTCACATGCTATGGGGAGTGAAGTCTGAGAAAGAGAAAGTAAGATTGTGGGTGAAAATGAGAGTTATACAACCTTCCTTTAGCTTAACCCGTAAAGTTATTTTACCAAGGCTCGCTACAGCAAAATGATCCGGCCTTATTGATCAGCACAAGGTGTTTATGTGTGCATGTGAGTGCACACATTTGAGCACATACAGTCTGGAGATATGGATCTAGGACACATTAATGCAGTATGGCGACAACATGTTTTATTGCTATTAATTGTACCAGAATGACTTGTGTGGATGATAAGCAGAAATTTGGTCCAAGACCAGTGAGAGAGAATTTTTTAACAATTTACAAAATCTTATAAATAGTGTATAAACTAGCGATGCCCATTACTCAATATATTATTGAACCATTCAGTATGACTTCCACAGTTCATTACGCATACGTAATGTTCAATCAGTGAGCACTAAAGTTAGGGACACTTTCATGTGAAAGTGATGTGCGCCACATGTTATTCATGCCATCATTATTAGCTAGGTTTTGACAGTGCAGTGGCTCACGTGGGACCAGAAGCCCACACTGTTTCCACATCTGAACATGTGAATGAATGTTATGATACACACATTAAGTCTTGCTTCTGAATGGTAAAACTCAATTATGCCCAATAAGTATGTCAACATTAACGACTTGAGAATTCATATCGGTTTTGCCTTAGAATGTAAATATTCAAGAAAATAATATGTTGCCAGTGACTTTTTTTAGTGTGCCAGATCTGTGGAATATAGCTTATTCTTGCTCTGTTTTTAATGTTAATCAAACAAAAGATAATGGAATCATTCACTGCTCTTCACTGAATAGCTATGTAGCTCAACAATGTTTAATCTTTATTGAATTTATGCTGTGAAGTTTATATAATGTATGCAATGTAAAATATGATCATATTCAGTTTCTGTACATGAAAACTACTGTTAGATACCTGCAAATCCTGAACATAACATATATACCAAAACCATAACCCTAAAACCATGATATGAACTAAACCATGAGCAATCTCTACCAAAGGACCCCTAGTATAAACAAAATGATCTAAACCAAATTCCTTAACAGCACACATACATGGCAGATGTTACAGCACAGAGCCGTCATTGACACCTACTGGCTCCCATTATTTGAAAGAGGCACATGCAGGGCCGAAGGTTAAACAATACATCCATATTTGCACTGCCAAGATCAAACTGCACTATCTACACTGTCATAAAGTGCATCAGAGGCCAAATTCCCAGAGATGATGTTTTAGACTAGTAAAAATATCTGCCAGGAAAAAAGAGCTTTCCCCCAAGAATTAAGGCATATGATTAGCAATGAATACACAGCTCTATTAGTCCATTATCCTTTGCAGAGGTTGATGTTTATAGCTCCAGAATCCATGAAGACTTTTCATTATAGAAACAGCTTTAATGCTTTCCACATTTGTGACACAACAGCTGTGGACCAGGCCTAGAAAGCAAGAGTGGTGAATTCAAGTTCACAAATTTGACAATAAGCTTTGACTTTTTATTCAAGCTATTTTAGCAGCTTCTGTGTCATAAGGAACCCCATTCCCACTCATGCTTTGTACAGGTGCAAAATTGATGTTATAGATGGATGAGATATGCGTGTTTAGGAGGTAATATGTCTGGACATCTGAAATGTATCAGATGAAATTTCAAATTTGGAAATTTCTAGGAACGGATATAAAAAATGGATCTTGTGCAGATGCACATGTATTACACAATTTCTATTGTGTGATAATTAAAAGTAACCAACTGGCAGATTACAGCTTTCCTCACGTTATAGGTGTGATAACTAGTATTAAAAAGTGATATTAAGCTGATATAAAAAAAAAAACTAACCAAGTAGCAGATTACAGCTTTCTTTCCCCACTGTATAGGTGTGACAACTAGCAGATCCTCACTGTACACACATCTTGGCCTGCATGCCCTTGGGCACATCTCATTAAGGAGGATAAACCAACTCTTAGTTGAATCCCTCACTCACTATCCTTCAGCTTAGTCCCGGATCTATCAGGTTGCCAAAAAACGGAATGAACAGCCAATTACTCTGGCATATGTTTTATGCCGTGGATGCCCTTCCAGCCACAGCCCAGATACATCCATACACTCATTTACACACTCATACACTATGGCACAGCTGGGACTCAAACCAGCGACCTTCTTGCTGTAAGACGATAGTGCTAACTACTTAGCCACCGTGCCACCCTGAGTTGTATCATAAACTCTGAATTGATTGAGATAGGAAACTGGGTTTTCAGTCTCAGAAAATCTAATTTGTTCATTGTGTGTTCATTTAACTCTGAGCACGCTGACTCTGAGTTAATCGCATACACCATGACTGATCAGTGGAGCTCTAATTTGAACATCTACAGTACCTGAAAAATTTAGAATAGAAGTGTCATGAGGTTGGTTTAAGTTTGTTTCCCCCTTGCTGCTTTTTGTCATTTTCAGTCTATGCTCACTCCAATTGTGCTTCACCTGTTCTCTATTTTCTCTGAATCTTTTCTCTGTTTCTCCCTGCTCTTTATTTTTTGTCAGATTATTTTTGGTACTCTGCCTTCCTTGCCTCATGCTCTCAATCTATGTCAGTCTATCAGTCCTGTCCAATCAACCTCTGTTCTCTGCCGTCAACCCACTGCGTGCCTCGACACCTGGTACTGTGCTCTGCGATATGAAGTTTGGGGATCTACACTCATGCTACCCCTTCTGTTACGTGCAAACAACCTTGTCTACTCAAGTCTGTACCTCTTTGTGTTGTCCGTTTCCAGCTCTGCTCCCACCATTTTCTACTAGGCGATAGCAGGCTGCTGGTGTGTGTGATAAGATAGTTTTGGTAGATAAATGACTGCTTACAAGGGTATGCCAATGTATGGCTTAATACATTTATGAGTGTTTTTTTTTTTACCAATATTAGGATTCATTTCATAATGTTTGTTTTTGTGTGTAGATACCAATCGCTTTGATAACACTTAAGAACCAAGACTTACACTGTCTCCTAAATATTAAAAAGGAAAAAAATGCTATGGCAGTGTAAGAGATAACAATTTTGAACCAAGATGTATACTACTGCAGCAGTATAAGTCTCAAAAATATAAAAAGGAAAAAATAATCCCTGCTGTGGCAGTGGCAGCGATAACACTTGTGAATGAACAATTATACTGATGCGGCAGAATTTGTCTCAAATATTAAAAATAATCACTGCTGTGGCAGTGAAAGAGGTAACACTTGTGAATTAATAAATTGCAAAGATGACTACTGTATGGTACAAATCTAATGATTTGATGGAAAGAAGAGAAATTACTACTTGAGCAGTGAGATAAAGGTTATGGTGGAACTAAAGGACTGTTGTGATGGCAGAAAATACAATAGTATTTGAGGGGAAAAAATGTGAGTTTCACTGCTGCAAAAGTGAAACACTATTTGTTGACGGAAAAGACTGCTGCTGTGGCAGTAGAAGTATCTTGTTGTAGGAGACCTAATATTTGAAAAGGGAAATCCCTGGTGTGGCATTGACAGTGTTTGTGAGTGTCGTGGTTTCCGGCTTTTCTCTTAATGAATCAAACTTAGTCTGGAGGTTATGAATATCAGAAGAATATACTTTATTGGAATATTTTCCAAAAAAGCAGAGACATCCATAAGCAGACCCATCTCTAGTCACCCCCCAGGACAATCCAATGTCCCTCAAATTTACCATACCCTTTATCCTTGCTTCCTCCCACCTTTGTGTTTTCACAACTGGTTCCTGGTTCAACAGGCCTCTCCCAGCTCCTACTACTTTACGACCCCAATTTAAAGCCCCCTCGTCTTGTTGGCCCTTATGATGTAAAGATCGAATGTACTCATACCTGTTTTTCCACATACAGTTCAAATTTGGCAATCATGACTAGTGTTTGTTTTCAAACATCTAAACTGGACACTTCTCTCCCATACAGTATGTGTCTTTTCAAACATACATGACAGTTTCAACATATGTTGTATACATTTCATGCTTTTCTGACACAGATGGTTCTGCATTGTATCCTCAAGTCTTCTCTCATGCTCAATATGACCCCTTTGGCTTAACCTATCACCTGTTTTCAAAGACATATATTGGCAGATTCATATGGTCCTCCACTCACCCAATTAAATATGTCTTCACATAGGTTTATAACATAAAAAATCTTCTTCATGAGCAGAAATACTTTGGCAACAGCAAGACAATAAGTATTTGATATGAGGAAAAGTCACTGCTGTGGCAGTGAAAAGAACACTTATGAGAAACTTGTCGTTTAAACTGCTTTGTCAGTAGTAATATTTGAAAAAGAAGAGAAACCACTGTACAGTAAATTGTTAACATTAATGTGAATATTTGAATAGAAAATATCACTACTGTGGTTTGACAATGTTTGCAGCCCCATCATATCCTTGGCCCCTGATGTTACTCATGTCAATTCCATTGTCTTGAAGGAGAGATATGACAACATTATCCAACCCTTCTCCTGTTGTGGACTCTTCACTGTTGTGGACTCTTCTAAGGGCACTTCAGGTCTTTTCACTGAGGCTTGTATTTTCTGAATGGTATCAAATTTTAACTTCCTTATGTCATACAAGACCAACATTGTCACAAGTTCAATAAAGTCATATTTGCTGGTACTTGAGTTAGACTCATCATCTCCTCTAAAAGCTTACCCCTTTCGTGGCCAGATGCAAGGTAATATCAATCAAATATGCTAGGACTTTATCTGTTCCTTTGTTTTTCTCTCTCTTGTGTAGCTTTCCCCTGAATGTCTGATGTATCAAAAGCAGATTGTAAAGCTTTTTTGAAGTACATGTTCCATCTCACCAAAAAACAAATGGACAAACAGAACGCTTGAGAGTTTCAATAACATCACATTGATTGCATTGTGTTCATATGCATGACAACCTGACAAAAAAGACAACTCAAGTCTTTTTATACATTACAGATGCGGCCTTTAGAAATGTGTGTCTCAGGGAACCGAATGCCATGACTAGTCGTGGCTTGCTATAGCACTCAGAGAAATTCTCTGACTCAGGAAATCAGAATCAGAAAGCGCTTTATTGCCAGGTGTGTTCACACATACGAGGAATTTGTTTTCGTGACAGAGCTTCTACAGTGCAACAGAATTACTGTTGATACAGAATTACAGAATGTCGGTACAGAATTACAGTGCAAATGCATTACCAGTAGGGGCAGTCGAGCTTCATTCTCAGCAGTGTCCAGTGCTGAAGCATTGGTCTAAAGCCTATACATTTCATTTTTGACCAAATTTAATTAATGTAAAATTAAACTCTGCTGTATGCGAGTGCGCGCCACATCTGACAGGAACGAAGACGCACGTGCGCTCCCGTATAATGCATAGCCTACAGCAGCCACATCACAGGTAAATGATGTGTGGGGGCGTGAGCGATCGATGCGCTCACGTCACAGCAGCTAAAATATATACAGATGCGGTGCGACCTGTTTATACAGTCTATTGGCGCGACTTGCGCGAGTGATGTTCTCTTTGTTGCAAGTGCAGCCATTGTATTTCCAGTGTTTTGAGCTGCTGTGACGCGATCGCCCCTATCTAGTGTCTCATCCAACCTTTTGACCTCTCTCGGATGCTCTGCGAGTCTCCCGCAAATAGGAGCTTTGATGCAATCAGCGCAATTCCATCACGCATTTATGAATGATGTTACGTATTTATAAATCATTGAATCTTTTGTCACACATGCATGGGGTGCTTTGAATTTGTGTGCAGCATTTTTGAGACCTTCCTGGCAGGATAAGATTCATAAACATCTTTCATAAACATTTTTGGAGGATATTCTGTTTAGCCAATCGTGGTGAGCTTTTTATCAAGGACCTCAAGTGCTCCCTACTAAATAGACTCAAGCAGCCCCACTCTGTGCTTGTACTGTACATGCATGTTTATTATTAGATACAACAGGGATCATTTTACTTTACCAGAATGTATGTTAAACTATTCAAAAGTTAGCAAAAAGTTTTGAGAATTAAAGTTATGAGGGGGAAAAAAGCAAAATGATTGTAATTGAACAATAATATTGATGCGTGATCAATATTAATATTGATATTTTAGCCTCACACGGGGCACCAAATAATGTGCTGTTAAATTTATCACAAATGTTAAGATCAATATTAATATTGATATTTTAGCCTCACACAAGGCATATTTGAATGTCTCAAATGTTAACATTAATATAAATACACTTTATTATACTAATAATAAAATTAGTATTATTATTAATATGAATATGGATATTTTTATCTTAAATATCTTTTGGCCAAATACCTATTACAAACATGTTTACTGCTAAAAGTTAAATAACTATTATAATATAACGGAAAAGCAACATTGTAAACACCACCATAAAAAACAAACAGTTTGTTCATAATTTGAAGAAACATCATTCAGGCAGTCATCATGTAATTCACTTCTATCCTTCTCTTCCTGCCTTGTTCACTTGAAGGTGTTGTCTCAGGTACAATATCAGTTGTGTCCAGTATCTCAACACCACAGTTTGAAGTGATTGTTGAGTCGAAATTAAATGATGTAAATGTCAAATTAAAAGTAAAAAAATTTTTTTTAATAATTGCAGTAAACAAACAAACATGCCTTATGATAATTTACATTTTTTTATTTCCAGTAAAACCATATTTATTACCTTACGCTTGGTCAATTTGTAAAATCCATGGTTTTACTAGAGTAACCTTGGTTTCTTGGTTGTATTTGTAGTAAAAATTTATGTAATTTGCATAATGGACATGCACATACTGAAACAACATAAATAGAACTGGTATGTATGCTAACTCACCACTCTGTGATCTCTCCAGTCCTGTGTCCTCTGTATCAGATGGCATAGAATCAAGTTTTTTGTGTGGATGGGACATGGTTTGCTGCCAATAATGCTGTTGACAGCGTCATACCACTTTAATTTATCTTTTTCGTCTGCAGAGCTGCCAGATTTACAGAGTGCATCCTGTACCTTTAAATACTGGGCCCGAAATTGCTTGGTGGTTCTTTGGTATCAACGACCAAGAAGATATTCCCTGATTTTGCAAAATATGTCAGGGTTCTTGTGCATTTTGTCCAGCTGTTGTTGAATGCTCTTATCTGCTCAAATTTCCAACAAACATTGCACCTCTGCCATAGACCAAAATGACCTTTAGCTATAATCCTTTTCCCGCCATGATGATTTTGAAGCATTTCAGGTAGGTTTCAGACTTTGAAGCATCGCAGAAAGTGACGTCACACATCGTGTTCCTGTTAGTTTCAGGGGTTAGCGATCACACTACAAGTGAACCGCGCCCAAGTCGAATTGAACCATGCTCTGGCGCACGTCTTCCAAGTGGGCCAGGGACGGTTAAATGAACCGCGCCCAGGTACGGTTCGGAACGCTTTGGTGGTCAAACGCACTCGGGCACGATTCGAATAGCCTAGTGTGAGTACACCCTAACTTTCAAACTTTCCTAAGGACATTTTTGGGCAAAGAAAATTTTATTTAGATTTTTTTTATTTAGTTTCTTTAACCTGAGCAGTTCAAGACTTGGCTACTTTTTCTAAGTATACCATCTGATCACAAAAGAAAGAGGACTCTATTCAACAATGTTCTTTAATCTTTCTCTTTGCCCAAAATTGCCACCCATAAGACATGAAAGGGAAGTACAAAAATTCAAAGCATTTTTAAATTTGTCAATAAAAATCTATATACCCAACACAATGTCAACCAATCATATACCTAAATAAAGGTCTGAGCCTATAAAACACAGGTGTTAAACTCTGCAAAGTTTAGCTTTAACCCTTATTAAACTCACCCGATCAAACTAATTGAGTTCTTCTGACTTTTTTGAAACCATCCCAGGTTACAATTACAGGATTCCCGAGGGGAACAAGAAGTGTCAAAACAGACGCTATAGGAACACTTACTATTTATAGTTGTCCTGAAGCATGTGTGAAATCACTCCAATTTAATAGGTAGAATGTCACCACGATACGTGATGCTGTGATGTGTGACATCATACCAGGAAGCTTGTAAAGCCTGGGCTGCCTATACTGTTTCAACTTCCAATTTTGTTGTTTGTCAACTTCCAGGCATGCAGGAATTATGACAATGAGAAGCAGCGTCTTGTTCCTATTGGGTAACCTTGGTTGTAGTAAAAACCAGGGACACTATGGGAACAATATCCCAATAATGGCATGCTGTCAAGGGCCCAGGTGACATTTCCACTTCAAGGCACTAAAAAGTTAGAGCCTTAAGAGGGATATATATATCAAGTTGATAAAGTTGGACAGAGGTTTGGGGGTAGACAATCCCACTGAGTTGCAGATATCAGACAGGGATGTTCCTGATCTTGTACCACAGCTATGACTTTGACACTCAGATCTACTTAGCCTTATTGCCTACATGACTACACCCCCATTGACAACCTCTGCCAATGCACTTAACAGTTTAATTAATAATTAATAGTTGGATGTGCCAGAAATTTCTTCAGTTAAACAAAAACGTCAGTGCATTTGGAAACAGCGATGAGGTTCTCAGGGTGAATGTGTATCTTGGCTTTAGGGGTCAAACAACAAAAAGTAAGGTCAAGAATCTTGGTGTGATTCTGCAGTCAAAGCAGTGACTAAATCAGCATACTATCATCTCGAAAACATTGCAAGAATTAGATGCTTTGTTTCCAGGGAGGACTTGAGAAACTTGTTCATGCTTTTAACACCAGCAGGATAAATTACTATAATGAGACTTCTCAACTGGCCTTTCCAAAAAGACAGTGAGACAGTTGAAGCTCGTCCAGAATGCTACTACCAGGATTCTGACCAGAACCAGAAAATCAGAGTAAATTAGAAAATCCAAGAGCTTAGTCAAATCAGGATGCATCTGCCTGTGTCTATTATCCTGTGTCTGAACACATAGCTCATCCTGTGTTTGTGTCTGCCATGTGCTCTTCACTCTTTGTTTCCCTTTACCACACCCCATGTTGAGCCCTCTTCTAGTCCTTCTTAGTATAAGTGTCTCCACCTGGTCCCCACGTTCTTTCCTCCATATCCAGGGTATAAGCAGCAATCCTAAAGTTGAATTTACTACCTTTTTTATTACCAAAACAACATTGTTCAGCAGCCTTTTTTTTGAAGGGGGTGGATGTGCACAGCACTTCCATCACCCACTTACTAGAAGGTAAATGTATGTGACACTGTCTTGAGACATCACACCCTTCATAAATATAAGGTAATCTAATGTTTAACGGTCATATTTAGGTATTATTGTTTGTTTTTGAAGTGTCAACTTGAGTTTTGGTTGTCCTAAAACTAGCCCTTATTTTCTACTAACCATAACCCTTAGCCCCACCCTAATAGGGTCAACTTGACACTTAAAACAAGTGACACCTGACAACAGCCATAAACATGAATAAAAGTCAATAAGTTTTATGTCACACACACTCTCACACAGAGTTTTTAACTACTTAACCAATTTCATCACAAGATGTAACTTGTAACTTTCACTGTGAACTCAAAAATGTTCAAAGAGTCCATGGAATGGTAATGGGTGGTAACCACTGGAATTTTACCTGCGTTCATCAGCTGATAAATTCAGCTGGCAGAGTGTGTGTGAGGGAGTGAGTGACTGTGTGGGAGAGAGGGGAGAGCTGTTGGAATTGAGATGGCAGAGGAAAGGACTGACAGTGGTGAAAGAAGAAAGACAGTCACACTTTTAAAGAGAGGAAACGAGATAAGGGAAGCAAAAAATTAATGGACAGGAAGGGAGAGAATAAATTGTTAATAATAAATTGTGAGATTAAGGACTTTCTATCTGTGTTCTGAGGTCCAAATGCTCCTCCTTGACTGCCTTTCTCTTCAGAGCATGTGCAGCACTCTCCCTCTTTCTTATATCATTCTCCAGGTAGAGTCTATACTGAGATCTTGCAGATAAGGCAGAGGCAAGGAGCTCCTTTATCAGAGGCACTTTTAAAACACCGCCACAACTGCTGATTTGGTCAAAGAACAATAATAGTGATTCCAGCGATTCATCCTGGAGGTTGCACATTTCCATTCTTTGTTGATTGAAAAACCTCTTTCAGAGTGGCTTGGCCATGGGACAGAAGAAGACTCTTGTCAAACCTTAGCAAGTCTGGGTAAGTTGTTTAGTTGTGAGAGTTGTGTAAAAAAAATGCATCAAGGTGTTCCTTTATTGGTTTAAAGGACAGAAAACATTTACCTCTTCCTTCCACTGAGGTCAAGAATTCAAACTTCTGAATGATAACATCACCTACAATATTGATATAGAAATGAAGATATAGTCATTAATGAAATTTAAGTACATTGCAGTATGCTTAACTGCCCATTACAAAGCAGAATATTGCAATTTCTCATAGAGAGTCAATGTGATTACACTCATTTTTACAGTCATTCATAACTGCAAAACAGGCAACACTCTGCAGGGTAATAAGGTAGAACACCATCATTGACACCCATTGAACATGGCCTTCATTTGAATGACCTTTCCACTTCCACTGTCCCTACACATATACATTTTCTTACCAGATGGAATAGCATTAGTGCTGGTCTGCACTTCACTCTTCATGTGTTTGATGCACCACTCTGGCTCTTGGTTGATTCTTGTGGAAACATGCAATGTGTCTAACCATGGAAAATTTAGGGGGAGTTTGTCTTGCAATTTCTCAACCACCTTAACAAGGCACTTCAAACATTCCTGTCTGAATGTTAGCACATAAAGCTCCCCAATCCTGCCTCCTATTTTGTCCTGAAAGGCCTAACAAATAAATAATTAATGTTCATTCACAGCATTGATTGGAAATGAGATTATGGCAAGTTTCAAATTAAAAACAACTCAAGCAATGCAACAGGTGAGTATAAGGTTGGGTATATCCTCATGGCTGTGGTTCAGTTTAAGCCTGAAGACTAAAGACCTGGTGGTGGAAACAACTACAGTAAAGTTCGGAAGGTAGCCATTGCCAACCACATAATTACGACAGCTGTATTTCTTACCAAAGAGGTGGTTATATAATGCCTATCATTACTCATTCATTATCTACCAAACTGTTTAAAGTAAGTTTTTATTTGTGCAGACAGCACAATGCACCCATGATATTGAAATACAAAAATTAACTTGATGGCAGATTCAGCACCCAGGCCAAGGTTCACATTTTAAGAGAGAGACACAGTTTTTCTCCTCAGACACCTGTATTTTGATGAGCTGCAGTGGGCTTCGGTCCTGTAAAAGTTCCCGTTTGACAAATCACTACAGTAAACCAACAAAAGAAAATCTGTTAATAGTCAACCCTTGTCTGTCAACTGATATTGTTTAATCAAATGAATCAATAAATCTATACGGTAATTACATTTATTACCATCAGAAGTTCCATCAGATCTTTAGCCAAAAAAGACAGCATAGGCTCATCTGTCTGATATTTGGTCAGGAATGGGTTGAAGCTTCATGCAACTGACAAAAAGAACTGGAGTTTTGGTATTATAATATCATTAAAATGTGCTGCCAAAATGGTGTCATATGGTGACATTCTTCACCCTTCTGTGGCCACAGAAAGATCGGGGAAAGGTAGAAGATCCTGTGATGCTGGTGTAATCTTCTCTACGCTCAGGAACATTGTGGAAGATGTAGTGCAAGGCTTGCAACAGCTTGTCTACCTGCCACAGCTGCCAACACCAATGAGTCGTGCACCCCCATGAAGCTTTGAATGTTTATTCTGAAGGATCTCCACCATTTTCAATTTGACATTTGGGCCATCTATACAGGCAGGCAGCAGGTGTCTCAAGTGGAGTTGTGCAACACATTCCTGTCACAAAAATAACAAAAGTTTATTAAAAAAATAATTGTTTGTCAGAGTTTTTGATTATTCATAAAACTCTGCTAGACAGTAGCCTATGTCCTAGTATCTGCCAATATGGGTTTTCTTTGTAATATTCATCTTTCAGCTATATTAACCAAGTCCTTCATCTGTAAATTATTTATTCTTCAAACACACACACAGATGCATGCACAGCATACAGAGCTTCCCAGCAATAAGTAAATTGTGAAATCATAGATCTTGTTAATGAGTTGGAAGAAGTATTTAGGACTGAAGCAGGAAATGCTTAACTATAGGAACAATGTTGTCCTGAGAGAGATGTTGGGCTGAGAGAGAGAAGGGAGAGAGAGAGCGCGAGCCCCGGCAGGCTGAGAGGAGAGAAGAGACCCGGCGCCTAAAAACGGGAATGAGCTATAAGACGAGCTTAGATGGGAATTAACCTTAGCTAAGTGTGATTAAGTGTTTAATGTGAATTTTACAACCAGGACAAATAACCACCTCCACCAGTAAATACATACCTAAGAAGGCAAGGTTTGTGGGTGTCCTGAATGGTCCGTTGATTGGCTCTGATGTAAGATTTGTATGCATTTGATGTCCATCTGCCAAGCAGTTTAATAGTCGAGGCAAAAATTCCTTGTTCAACAGCAGTCGTAGCTGCTCTGATACAAAATGAGTGGCCAGTATACAGATAAGGTGATAGACCACATGTAGTCAGAACTGAAATGAGGTGAGTTTTAAACCAATTTTTTGTCATAGGATTACCTTTGGATAAAATGAACAAAGGAGGGCAATTCATTGTTTTAGGGCAAGCCTTTAATGTATCGAATCATAGCAGAATATGGGCAAAAGAAAAAAAAATTGAATTAATTAAAAAAATTAATATAGAGGTGCCTTTTGTAGGGGATTAACCTACGTTAAAAGATCAATCAGTTCCTTTCAAGGAATCAAATCTTGAATTTTTTAATCACTTGATTGAACTCACTCGAGTCAGACTGAATCAAATAAAAAAACTTACACTTTATCGACCATTTGTCCAGCAAATAGAAGACATCGTATTTTACCAATCTTGTTTATATTATTTCCGTGGCCAAGCGATAATAACATAACACCAGTATTGAGTTAAATATTAGCAAGGTAACAAAATCTACAGCTCGAGGCAATGGCTTGGAAGCACACAAACACAGTTCTTATAAAATGAAACAAATATTTATTGAGCTACACTACGATACATGAAACTAACTACTTAATAAACAAACAAACACACACACACATTTAACACATATACAGAGAGAGGCAGTTCAGAGGATGGAAAATGAGTTGACAACTATCCCAAATTAATTCTAGTACTTATTACTAGATCTTAGAATCGCCCCTGAGAAACCACAAAAGCAGAGATTTGGCTTATATTTAATTGCTCAAAATCAATTTACACCAGATCAGCAAGAGACAACATTTGCTTGTGTTACTTGCTCTTTTGCTGGAAGGCTTGAGTTTCCCTCGTTGACTGGACTCGGGGAAACATGGCGCTCCTGATTGGTTGGTGACTCAGCTTCAGTGACGTCCTTGGGACTCGCTCGTGAGTGGAGCTTGTCCTGGGCTAACGGGGTGACAGACTCTGCTGAAAGTCTGTTTGCAGAAGATCTTCTTGCAGTTTTGGAGGGCCTGAAACTTTAAGAGGTTGCTTGGAAAGTTCTCTGTGACCCAATTGTGTGACGATGTGGTGCCAGAGAGCAAGGCGAGAGGGGGAAGAAAGCAGCAGAGTGCGCGAGCAAGCTAATGCAAAAAGCCAAGCTTTATAATTGCAGAAAGTTTTTAAGTGATCTGGTTTGATCCATCCCATGGCACTGTCTTCCAATGAGGGCGGGGTCACGCCCTGTACCATTATACTCAGGGTAAATCATTAACAGACTGCTTGTTAATTTCATGTGGTGAAATATCTTGTGTTCGTAACTATCTTACATCAAACTATCTTAGATCAATACTGTTCGTAATACTAGTTTTTCATTTACACCAATGTATTGCAAATGTCACTAGCTTTCATTTAGTACCAGACATTATACATTTCAGATACACAGAAGGTTTCATCTGCTATAAGGATTAAAACACAATACACACATAGAATATAAAGAAAACTATGGCCTATTATTCAAAGAAACATCTGCCTTAATGGCAACACTTTAAGTGATTGTCTTACATTCATAGCTGTCTTTCATTCATAGCATAGCTGTGGTGGGAGATTTGGTTCTTTCTCATTATTTGGCTCAGTGGGAGCATATAAAGGTTGAACAGGAGAGGTTGAACCTTGTGAGACTCCACGTCGTGGGTGTCCACCTCGACCTATGGTCACCTATACTGACATAGTAACCTCTCCCTTCAAGGTAAGGTGTGAACCATTTGAGGACCGTCCCAGACAGCCCAACCCAGTTTTCCAGCCTATCCAGAAGTATGCTGTGATCGACAGTGTCAAATGCAGCACTGAGATCAAGCAATACCAGCACTGTTAGTTTGCCTGAATCCGTATTTAGGCGAATATCATTAATTATCTTTATAAGGGCGCTCTCTGTACTATGATGTGCTCAAAAGCCAGATTGGAAATTGTCTAAACATCTCTTGGAGTTTAAGAACATGTTAACCTGGTTAAAAACAAATTTCTCAATGATTTTGCCAATGAAAGGGAGATTTGAAATTGGCCTGTAGTTGCTCAATAGGGTGTTATCCAGGTTGCTCTTTTTCAAGAGGGGTTTAACAACTGCAGCTTTAAGTGAGTTTGGAAAAGTCCCTGAGAGAAGTGAAGCATTTACCACTTTTAGGAGATCAATTTCTAGACAGTTAAACACTGTTTTGAAGAATGATGTGGGAAATGTGTCAAGACTGCAGGTTGATGCTTTCATAATCTGCACACTCTTCTAAGATTTTACCGTCAATTGCCATGAAATCAGACATACTGTCTGATTTCTTAAGTTGTGGTTGAGCTTGTCTGACGTCGACACAACTTGGCTGATTGGATGAGCTGATTGCCTTTCTGATATCAGTAAAGAAATGAGCAAACTCATTACATTTGCTTTCAGAGAGCAGTTCACTGGGAATCCTACTGGGGGGTTAGAGAGCCTCTCTACTGTTGCAATGCGAGTGTGGGCATTATTTATGTTGCTGTTTATAAGGTTTGAATAGAAAGTCTGCCTAGCAATGTTTAATTCCACATTTAAAGCATGAAGACTGTCTTTATAGATGTTATAATGGACTACTAGTTTCGTCTTCCTCCACATACACTCAGATTTTCTGCACTGCCTTTTCATCATTTGTACTTCTGTTGAGTTACTCCAAGGTGCTTTTTGTCTCCCAG
Source organism: Danio jaintianensis (assembly GCA_903798115.1). Lineage (NCBI taxonomy): Eukaryota > Metazoa > Chordata > Actinopteri > Cypriniformes > Danionidae > Danio > Danio jaintianensis. Next base: position 6,812,960 of record CAIGQV010018344.1, on the reverse strand, counting down.
TCCTCTTCCTGACTTTAACAGGAGCAATGTCATCCATGACATTCTTAACTTTAGGGTTAAACAAATCAAGGAGAAAATCAACAGTGTCTGCAGATATGCTTGGTGCTAGCGATATGGCCTTCATAAACTGCTCACTAGTGTTCTCATTTATGCATCTCTTTCTGACTAAAACAGATCTGTCTTCAATGGCAGGCGTGATCAATATATCAAAGAAAATACAGAAATGATCAGATAGTGCGACAGCATTGATTTCTGGATTATCAATGTGAATATTAAAATCCCCAGCAATAGTAAAATAGTCAAATTTAGAGGTTACTATTGATAACAGCTCTGTAAAATCATTAATAAAAGTTGAGGAAGATTTTGGAGGTCTGTAGATAATGATTAGTAAAATCCGTGAAGCACTCTTTAGTGCTATACTCAGATATTCAAAGGACAAATATTCATCAAATGACATTTGTTTACACTCCTAGGCATCTTTAAACAGGGCAGCAATGCCTCCACCTCTCCTATTAGCTCTGCAAACACACATAAAATTGAAATTGGCAGGGGCTGTTTCATTCAGGACTGCTGCATTACAACTGTCATCTAGCCAAGTTTCGTTTAAAAGCATAAAATCAAGGCAATTTGTGTTGATAAAATCATTGATTAGAAGTGACTTATTGTTAAGTGATCGGATGTTTAAAAGTGCTAACTTAACAGTTAACAGAGCAGTAGGCAAAGACGTCCGAACAGTAGCAAAGCAGGAAGTGCCTGTTCACAAAGACAAACTTGTTTACTATGTCTCTCAGCACGTTGTTAACCAGGGCCTGGAAGATAGCTGGGGCATTGGTCAGACCAAAGAGTAAGACAAGATATTCAAAGTGTCCCATAAGGGTATTAAAGGCTGTCTTCCACTCATCTCCCTCCTAAACGGGCATCAAGTGATAAGTGATTCTGGGGTCTAATTTAGTTAAAAAAAAAAAAAAAAAAACTTGGCTCCGTGCAACAACTCAAAGGCAGACCACATAAGAGGTAAGGGGTATCTGTTCTTGACTATAATGTCGTTCAGCACTATATAGTCGATGCAGGAAGGTCAACCTTTTTTTTTTGAAAGAAGAACCCCACCCCCGCAGGTGATGATGAGGGAGGAATAAGACCAGCATTAAGTGATTCCTGAATATACCTGTCCATAGCCTCTCTTTCTCGACCAGAAAGGGAATACAAGCGACCCTTGGGCAGAGAAGTGCTTGGGAGGAGGTCAATGGCACAGTCGTAGGGTCGTATGGTCGATGAGAAGGGAGAGAACCAGCCCGAGACTTTCTAAAGAGCTGAAAAAGACCATGGCACTCTACCAGGACCTCAGTTAAATCGGCTGTCTACTTCTGCAACACAGAACACGAAGAACCAGAAGACAAAGCAGAACCCAAACAAGATGCAATACAAGACTCCAGGCCAACACAGAATTCCTAGACCAATCAACGTGAGGATTGTGCTGTGCCAGCCAGGGATGCCCCAGTACAACAGGGGAACCTGGCGAACTAAAAAGGTACAGCTTAACAGGGAGACACCCACCAGGATCCCCCGGGTTACTTTTGAGCCTTGGCTTTTAAAGGGCACTTGATGGCAAAATGCCCCAGTTTAATGCAGTAAAGACACAAGCCACGAGCAAGACGGGTCTGAGGCACATATGTCCCATCTGCATGGGCTCGGGGTCAGATTGAGGAGGGAGATGTCGTCAAGCCTCCAGGAGGAACGATCAAACTGCCACTGACAGTGGTGGAGAAGGCGACCCTCCACACAGATAGCCGGATCAATTAGAGTATCCTGGTGACGGGGAAGCTTACGAGAAGTGATCTCATCTTGGATCTCAATTGGATCATTCAGACCCTCAAAAAATCTGGAATGCAGGGCCCCTTCATTCCAGTCACAGGAGGCCGCTAAAGTCTTGAACTCAATAGAAAAGTCTGTAACGGAGCAGTCCTCCTGGGAAAGTCACTGCCTCATCTCCCTGTGCTGACCGATCAAACAGCTTTATCATTTCCTCTCTAAAGTAATTAAAAAAGTGTCAGAAAGCTGTTCTGCCATTCCAAACTGCAGTGCCCCACTCACGTGCCCTCCCAGTGAGCAGGGTCAGGACGTACACCACCCTGGACTCCTCTGAGGCATAATGGTGGCCTTGCAGGGCAAAAACTAAAGCACAGGGGCATAAAAAGGACTGGCAGGAGTTAGGGTCCCCATCATATGACATTGTTAGCATGGGGCTCTGGCTTTTGGTGGGAGGTGAAGCAACCTGCCTGGGCAGTGTTGTGCTGAAGTGCCTTGATCCATGCGTTGAGCTCGTCCACCTTAGCAGTGAGCATCTCAACCTCTTTGGAGATAGTGATGGGTGGCATGCTGACCCAAGATTGCATCCTGAGAGAACTCGGGCTGGGTGAAAGGTGGCTGGAGAGGGAGCGAGGAGATCACTGGTGGGTGGTAGTGAGGGACTGGAGCAGGAAATACAGGGGAATGAGTAAGCCATGGCGATTTGCAGCAGGGGCGGTCTGACAAAAAGGAGAAACCAAACCAATCTGAACAAAATCAAAAAGGGGCACTGGAGCCTAAAACGACAGCAAGACAAGACTAGACAAGACAAGATCAGAAAGACCAGGCAAAATAAGGCACAAGACAATGAGCATGAGAGGAATAAATAGGGAGACTAATGAAGAGAAACTAAAGACAGGTGTGAATCATAATGATCATGATCTAATGAGTTGAATGACGAGTGGGTGGGGTGAGATGGCGGAGCACATGGTGAGCTGTCAAAGCAATGGCATGTGCACCGAGAAAACAAAACACAAAAACAAATGAACATGAGGAAAACATGAAGGTGACAGACCACACCTGGAAGTTTGTTGTATGACCAGTAACTGGTTGATTAGTCGATTAATATACTATAGGATGTTGTGTTAACTCCTGTTTCTCAAGGCATGTAGGATGTAGGACTGAAAAATAACAGCATCAATTAGACATGAAGTAATTAAAGACATGGCCTGTTGATTTTAAAAACAGATAGCTACACTGTAAAAGCCAAAAACTTAAGATAATTCAAACCATTTGAGGAAACCGATTGCAACAAACCATTTAAGTTCAAAAACTAATCCTAATTAGTACTGTAAACTTAATCCATTTGAGTAAACGAAGCAATTTGAGCACAGTAAAACAAAATAAATGAAGAGAACTCAATCAAACTGAGTACTGTAAAACCCAATAAGTTAAGGCAACTCAAACTATTTGAGGAAACCGATTGCTACAAACCATTTGAGTTAAAAAAAAACTAATCTATATGAGTACTGTGAACTTACTCCATTTAAGTTGAAGTAATGAGGTATTTAATTAACTCATTACCTTCAACACTGAGTTCAAAACTCTTTTCAAATGAGTAGAATTAACTTTCAGTAAATTTTGAGTTAAGTACACTCATTTCATTTGATAAAGCTGAGTCTTGGGTTTTACAGTGTATAGTTCTGTTTTGTGAACATGATTATGTTGGAATAACTATGTATTTCATTAATAGTTTAAAATGAAACTAATTACACATTGTGGCACAAATAATTTCCCTTATGCCACAAAGTGTTTTTATTAATGTCCATGCAAATTAAGCTTAAATGCTGCTTTGTCCTCAGTTTGTTCTAAACACCTAAATTGTACCTAAATGTTTTTAACATAAAATCTAAACTTAGTTTTTACTTCTATATCTGTAGATTGATGCTGAGTTTTCTTACGTTACCACTGTCCTGCTAATTCAGACATTTACAGAGAATAGTAAAACATAAAAAACTAAAAATAATTAAACATTAGAAGATGAGTGCAAGAATTAAAACAAACAGTGCAGTAGTCTAAACTGTTCAAGTAACTCAGGCACAGTATCCAGTGAAAGTCGGTGGCTTTAATGTATATTAAAATCTAGTCCAAATTTGAGGCAGCGGGGGCATGGGCAACGTGGGAAGGTAGCCTACAACGTAACATCACCTGGAAAAACATCATGCAGGCAGACTTCCAGCACATCCGATTCCTCATCCAGGCTGTGTACGATACACTACCAAGTCCAGCCAACCTTCACGTGTGGAGCAAGATTGAGACTCCAGCATGCCAGTTATGTTCTGGTAGGGGATCATTACAACACCTATTGAGCAGCTGTCCAAAGGACCTGGTGGAAGGGCACCACTGTTGGCGGTATGACAAAGTACTGAAGGCGGTGACAGAAAGCATATGCAATGCCATTATCTCTTTTAGGTACCATCTTGCCCCGAAAAGTAGGACTGACTTTGTGAAAGCTGGGCAGGAACCCTGTCAACTGCAAAGGACAAGGTCAGACCTCCTCCACTCAGCCCCTGACTGGCAGTTGCAAGTCGACCTGAGGAAGCAGTTAAAATTCCCAGTTTGACAGCAAATTTTGATTTAGTTTTAGTCTTAGTCTTTTGACTAAAATTCCATTTTAGTTTTAGTCATATTTTAGTCTTCTGAATAATTTTAGTTTTAGTCTAGTTTTAGTCACTAAATTTCATAAGATTTTAGTCGACTAAATCTACTCTATATTTAGTTGACTAAAATATATTTGGTTTAATTTAAGTGCAATTTAATTAAATATTGTATACATTTATTTATACAAAACATACTAACTTAAAAGTAATAAAACAGTCTAATTAAAATATGGAATATAGCTTTTCCATTGAAGACCAAAAATTAGATATGCATTGTTTATTTTTATCATAATATGTAAAATTATGTGTCTGCAAGAACAGTAGACTACTGAAAATGTAGGACTTTGCAATTATTTAGCAAACCCTTTATTTTAACGTGGTAATCTACTAGTCTTTGTGACCAGTCTGTTGAACAGTTTCATGCAATTAAATCTTTAAAAGGGCTTAAAATAGTTTCAGTCCACTTTGCAATTGCAATGTCAGTCTATAGCAAGCTTTAACTTACTCTTGTAGAATGTGTTACAGTACATGGTGCTCAGCTGTATAGCACTGAGTAAATAAGTACAGTAATGACATATGACTGGCAAATGATAATGTGTTATCTTGTAAAATGTGCACTCAGTCCCATGGCTCTGTTAGCTCACATAGAGGAATTATAAAGCGAAAATGTATGTAAAAAATAAAAGTGCGCCTCACATCAAGGCAGTTTCGTTGGAATGTGACTCCCTTATAAGTGGAGATTACAGCACTACAGTAACATTACAATCCTTAAAGTAAGAAATAATCCCATCGCAGAATGACGTCCTGAATGAAGCAGTTTTTGTTTTGTGGCAGAGGTACACTGTAAATGGCTGTTTTCATGACGATCGCGGGAGACGCCGACAGCTCACGTGAACCTAGCGCGAGTTAGATCAGGCCAGCTAAACTGTATCCGCAGCTAAAATGAAACAACTCACGAAAATAAAGGTCTCTAAAGGTCAGTGAGAGGCTACACCATTTAGTTAAGCAAATGCACACACTCAGGTAAATAAAAAAGAGAGTTTACCATGAAGTTCGGGATGATTCCCCGGCCTTTAGATTGGTTGTTTATATCAGCTTTTTCCTCCCCATACGGAATTTTTGTCTTGACATCAAACGGGAATCTTCTTTTTCTCTCAGCTATTGCCATCTCATTATACATAGTTTAATCAGACAGACAGACGCCCCTATGGATGATGATGTAATCGCATCCCGCGTCTGTGGATCAGTTACTTTTCAAATGTGTATGTGTGCGTGTCATGCATCACATCAAGACTAATTCTGATTGGATATTTTCCCAAAACGTCCCTCAATCACATTCTCGTCTCATTTTTATTAGTCAACGGAAATGTCAGTATATTTTTATTATAGTTGTCATCGTCATCACTTAATTTTTATGTAGTTTTCATCTATTTTTCTTCCGTAGAAACTTGTTCATCACGAAAATTATGACGAAATTTTTTTTAATTAAATGAAAGGAAACGCTCAAAGTACCAGGAGCTAGTAGAGAAGTGCCAGGAAGGGGGCTGGAGAACCCACTGTGAGCCAGTAGAGGGTTTGCAGAGCGTTCACTCTGTAAAGTCTTCAATGAACTAGGCCTAGCACAAGCAGCTAAGAAGAGGGCCATTAAGTCCATTTGAGAAACTGCAGAGAAAGCCACAAGATGGCAATGGATAAAAAGGGCTGATCCATGGGTGATGGCTACTGGGACACAAGCTGAGGTCTGATCAACCTCAGCTGGGTCACCTGGGCGAGGGTGTCTGTTGAAAGACTCGAAACACTCAGTGAACCCAGTATACACCACTGATGATGCTTCTCAGTGCATCTAGATCAGGGGTGTCAAACTCAATTCCTCGAGGGCCGCAGCCCTGCTTTAACACACCTATCTGTAGGTATCAGGCCTTCGGCCTGGTGAGATGCAGGAGGAGCCCGGCCAGACGTTGCCCCACAGATCCCACAGTCCCTCCCCGCACCACAGTCCCCTAACACCAGCAGAGTAGTTCACCAACAATGGATTAAATGGCCCCCAGCCAGCAAAGGTGGTGAATGGTTGCAGTTTGAAAGAGATGTAATGAACATCATTCAAGCTACAGCAAAAGGAGATGCAGATCGCCGACTTCAAACAATGACTGCTATAATTGCTAACTATGCAGCAGAAAGATTTGGGCTTGTCAAGAAAGAAAACACCAAGCCAACTTATACCATGAATCACATAGCTACCAAGATCCAGGAATTGAGGAAGGAGCTCCGCACCCTAAGAAAAGAGACAAGAGGTCTACCGAGGAGGAGAAACTAGGATTAGCTGAACTTCAAGACATCCTAAGGAGAAGGCTGGCAACCCTTTGGAGACCAGAGTGGCATAGAAGAAGAGGGAGAGAGAGAGAGCTAGAAATCATGCTGCTTTCCTTGCAAATCCTTTTGGTTTCACAAAGCAACTACTTGGGGATAAATGAAGTGGCAGGTTCACCTGTTTAGCAGAGGAAGTAAACACATTCCTGCATGACACGCTGAGTGATCCAATGAGAGAACAGGAGCTTGAGCAGAACAGAGCACCCAGCCCTCCAAACAACAATGTTCGACCTGAGGGAGCCGAGCCTAAAAGAGGTCAAGGACATTGTTAGAGCAGCACGTTCTACAGTAACAACAACATTGCTCCCAGGAGGAAGGTGGATTTTGCAAGGTCTCGAGAAATTGATCACTTGGGCAAGGATGAGCTTCAAGCCAACTAAATCAAGATCCATGGTGTTAAAAAAAGGGACAGTGGTTGACGAATTCCGCTTCTCATTGGCTGGAACTGCCATTCACTCTATCACTGAGCAGGCAGTGAAGAGTTTGAGAAAGTTGTTTAACGCATCTCTGAAAGACACCATCACCATCCAGAAGTCCAGCAAAGAGTTAAAAAGTTGGCTGACCAAGGTCGACAAGTCAGGACTGCCAGGCAGATTTAAAGTCTAGATCTACCAGCACTCCATCTTACCACACATCCTGTGGCCTATGCTGGTTTATTCAGTCCCTATGTCAACAGTAGAGTCCCTGGAAAGAAAGATCACAAGCTTTCTGCGCAGATGGCTAGGCCTGCCCCGTAGTCTCAGCAGTGCAGCCCTGGCACGCACAAGAGAAGCCCAGCACTACAGAGACTCCTGGGATCAGAAAGTGTCAG
>CAIGQV010018344.1:6774241-6804937 GCA_903798115.1 Danio jaintianensis | reverse complement strand
GAACACAACACAAAGACTGCGGATATTCAAGCAAAGCCCCGGAGGGTGATTTATTTACAAAGATCCAGAAGGTAAGTAGTGCTGATTGGATGGTATTCAGGGCAGCGCTGGTCTGGCATTTGGTAGTGCATCACATACACACTCACACACGGGGTGGACAATGAACCTGAAACACTGGAGGTTTCATGGCTAAATTTGACCAGCCTGTTGACCAATCTTCAGTGATTACACATTCCACCGGTAAGAGCAAAGTGTGAAGGTTTAATTAGCATAGTTTTACTTGAAATATTGCAATGCACACAACATTATGGGTGACATATCAGAGTTCAAATGAGGATAAATTGTTGATGTGTGTGTCTCGCTGGCACATATGTGACCAAGACAGCAAGTGTTTGTGATGTATCAAGAGCCACGGTATCCAGGGAAATGTCAGCATACCACCAAGAAAGAAGAACCACATCCAACAGGAGTTACTATGGACACAAGAGGAAGCTGAAAGGGATGTCTGGGTGCTAACCTGGATTGTATCCAAAAAAACATAAACGTCAACTGCTCAACTCACTGCAGAATTAAATGTGCACCTCAACTCTCCTGTTTTCATCAAAACTGTTCGTCGGAAGCTCCACAGGGTCAATATACATGGCCGGGCTGCAATAGCCAAAACTTTTTGTCACTCATGCCAATGCCAGCGTCGATTTTAATGTTTCCAGCAACTAAAATCTTGGGCTTTGGACAATGTGAAACATGAATTGTTCTCTGGTGACTACACCTTCACTGTCTTTCCCACATCCGAGAGAGTTGTGGTGTGGAGAAACCCCAAAGATGCATACTGTTGCATGCCCAGTGTGAAGCATGGGGGTGGATCAGTGATGGTTTGGGCTGCAATATCATGGCATTCGCTAGGTCCAATACTTGTGCTAGATGGGCACGTCCCTTCCAAGGACTACCAAACCATTCTAGAAGACCATGTGCACCCAATATTTCATACATTGTATCTTGAAGGCAGTGCCGTGTATCAGGATGATAATGCACCAATACACACAGCAAGATTAGTGACAGAGTGTTTTGATGAACATGAAAGAAAAGTTGAACGTCTCCCATGGTCTGCACAGTCACCAGATCTATATGTTATTAAGCCACTTTGGGGTGTTTTGGAAGAGTGAGTCAGGAAACGTTTTCCTGCCCAAGCATCACATAGTGACCTGGCCACTATTCACTATTATTTTCCGCAAAAGGACACCCTAAATCATACTAATGAATTATTGTGGTCTAAAACTAGGTGTTTCAGTTTCATTGTCCACCACCTGTAACTTGATTGCAGCAAGGCTTTTGCCTGGCATAAATAAAAGAAAACACAACACTCCAGTGCTATATTCACTCCAGTAGCTACAAGACAAGTATAGGACTGATTTTAAGATTTTATTACTTTGGTTTCAAAGCTATACACAACTTGTCCCCAAACTATATTAGTTATCCCTAGGGTCTTACAGATTGGCTAGATCAGTAAAACAGTCATTGTTGACTGTCCTTCTGTCCAGTATTCAAAAGTTGACTGTGCCTTTGCAGGTCACCTTTAATTTGTCCACCACTGTGGAACAGTCTTCCCCCGTGTATTCGGCAGGCTTCATCTTGCTCCATATCCATAGCTGTTTTTAGGTCCCAGCTGAAGATACCTTTTTTTTTTTTCTGGTGTCACAAATAATTTGTGAAATCAGTAATAGTATTATGATGCACACCACAATGCATTATATTATTACCAAGAAACTATAAAGCACAAATGTACAGTGTCTCGCTGGTGTAAGAAATCATGCTATGTGGTTTCTTTCTGCCCAAGTGAAAGCAAGCCATTCTCAAGTATACTGGAAAAATGACATTGTAATGCAATATAACATTAGATTTCAGGGAACCATGATTACATGCATTAACTCAATTTTACTTATTAAATACAAGTGCATTCTTCTGTTGCATCATAACAGTGATTTGCATTAGTCAGTAAGAAGAGAGAAAGCACTGAGACATTTTAAGATTTCTCATTTATTAATTAATAGAAGAAAAAAAATTCCTTCAAAAATTGATGCAAACATTTTCTAAATGTGTTTACATTTGGACTTAAAAATAGTAAGGAAATTGTTTGTTTTATTCCTGTGGTCATAAATAATGTGAAGTGGGGGCTAAACTGATGTGCTTTCTGATGTGTTAAAGAAGAGTGAATGACAATGGCTCCACCTCTTTTACAATACATGCTTAAATGAATTTGATTGAAAATCCTCCAAGTCAGCAATGTCAGTAGATTATGTCCATCTGCAAATTAACTATTCCAGTGAAGTGTCATTGATGGTTTTACAGTATATGGCAATGTCATGCAGCATCTGCTGCAGAGCTAAAGGTTTATTATTATTATTTATTTATTTATTTTTTGGAAATGATTCCCATGCTCAGATTTATCCACACACAGGATAACACACAAAAAACAAGAACAGATGCTGCCTTGAATGTTCATGTGTAAAAACGCTGAAGTAGCAAACCGGGCTTGTTATCCTGCCCAACACACATTTACATTTTTATAGCTGCAGTATGCTGCTGGCAGCACTGCATCGCAAGTCAAAGGAATGCTGGATATGGGCCAACTTAATTGTGCCCCTTCTAAGTGGGGTACAGTGGAGAACTTAAGTGGTTAACCTGATGTATTATCATGCATTAAGGGGATTACTGCATGATAAGACACTGCAGATATTAAGAGACTTCACTGTCTAGGAGGTAGATGTACAAAGGATACCAAGATAAGAAAGTGTTCTCTAATGAAAACTTGGCACTTCACTTCAGTTCAGGTACACCTATTACTAGGCACATCCACTTTTTATTCCATTAACCTTCTTTACTGCCAGCATTCAGCATTTCCTGCTTCCATACTTCCTGTCATCACCTAAATTCATGGGCTCAGAGCAAAATAATGCATGTTTTTAATTATTAGTAGTAGGGCTATAGAGTGGAAGGACTATGACATCAATTTGTATGTGAAAACCCGGAAGCGGGTTTTAGAAGTTCTGGTTCCCTCGTCCCAGAGTCAATAGGTTTTTTGAACGGGATTTTGGTTTAATTGCTTAAATAAGGTTTGTGGCTAACACAAACTCAATATACTTTCACGTTTTATTCAATGACATAAAACACTTAAGTTACAAGCCACTCTAGATTTTTTAAATCTGTTACTCTTTAAAAAGACGGTTACTATTAAGTTGCTAAATGAGAATTCAGGCAATGTCGGCGACATTATACGTCATAGAGCTGAACTGGAACGCATAGCCTGCTTTTACAGCTTGCTTTGGGCATTTGTGTTTGTCTGTTATTTGGTTAAGTAACATAAATAGTATTTTATAGTTTGTAGCACTTCAAATTTTTCCTGAGCATTAATATTGTGTGCAGATAATGTTTTCATCTGTAGAGACCATCATCACAAATTCATTTGTTGATCATTTATTCATTTTCTTTTCAGATTAGTCCCTTTATTAATCTGGGGTCGCCACAGCGGAATGAACCACCAACTTATCCAGCCAACATGTAAAATCCACACAGAAATGCCAACTGATTCAGCCAAGGCTTGAACCAGCGACCTTCTTGCTGTGAGGTGACAATCGCTACCCACTGCACCACCCTTGTTGATAATTTATTTCAATAAAACTATTTTATAAAAATGTCAATTTTTATTTTTAAACAATTGAAGATACTGGCTACTATAGTGCAGTAGCCAGTACTGCACTACAGTGTCTCTTGCCTGCTCTCAGTAATACAAAAGTGTGAATAAGTTTGTAAAATATGTAATTATTTACTCATATTTTAACATTTAACATTAAAAAAATCCAGTGATTTTTTTTTTTTAATCACTTGAACACATTTAATGCATAACTGTATGTTGTAACTTTAATATTTACTCTCCTCACATGGCTCTTATACATCACTTTACACTAATTGTTTTATTGTGATTGCTTTGATTGCAGTTGTTTTGTGCGTACCCTCAGTTAGATTGTGTGTTCATAGAAATGTATATTTATGTATTCATTTATTGCAGTTCTTTAAAATTTATAGGGCTGTATATGAGTGTATGGGCTACATTTCACTGTACTTTGTGACAATAAAGAATACTGAATGTTGTTCTTTCTCCGTGATAACTTGCAGGCATTTTATAGACTTGTCTCTCATGCCTCATTTCTGTTGTCTATGAAAAATATTTTTTGTCTATGAGATTTGAAATTGCCAGCCATAGCTAGGTTTTCTAGTTTAAAGTCTAATGTTAGCTTTACAGCTCTTGCATTTAGGATAAAGAAGTATTTATATTGATTTGGGATCCAGTGGGTAGGATATCCTGGTGCAGTGTATGATATACTCTGAGAATCTCATAATGCAGTGTATTCCTCTGGTCAGTTATGCATCTCTGACTCTAAAGGCTGATTTATACTTCTGCGTCAAGTACACGCGTATGCTCCGGCACAGGATGCGCACCTTTTAAAAAATGTAACTACTCGTCACAACGACGCATAGCGCAAGCTCTAGATGAAAACTTTTGTTTTGTGTTTACCTTATGATTAAAGTTGTTGCACGTCCGCCGGTTCCCGCCTCTGAATGAGCGAGTTTGAGCTACTTGTAGCGTTCAGAAAAAAAAAAAAACACCAGCGAAGAAACTTGACACAGAGGAACATGGAAACCCACTGCCAGCTAGCGTTTCGGAAATGTTATTACAGAGCAACACAAACAGCACACAGAAGTATAAATAGCATAGTGAGCGTGGGTCAAACTAGAGGATCACAAGTGAACTAAGAAGTTAGTACTTTGTCATAGGGCCTTTTGATTCCAAGCAATAGGCAAGCAGACTTAAAAGTTGCCAGTCACCTGCACACTCTGACTAGAAATCAAGCTGGTGAGCCCAAACAGGGCAGACCTGTGAATTGGGCAAACATGACTAAATGACCGAAAGAAAACAAAAAACTGAAGTGTGTCTGAAATAATCAAATATCTACATTTATACAAAAGCAATAAATGTGATCATTTTTAATTATAAACTAAATTTAATGATCACTGGAAATTTGAGTCAGATTAAAGCAATAACAAAATTAGAAGCAAATTACAAATACATTAAAGGGCACCTATGATGCAAAATCAACTTTTGGAAGCTGGACAGAACTATGTGTAGGTATAGTGTATTCACAGATATATTGGAGTGATAGAAACACAGCAAGTCCCAGTTTGTGGATGTTAAATCTGGTTTATTTTGTACAGAAGCATAATTAATACAGCAAACTATATAGCCCTGTATATTAAATTATATGTCATATTTGCCTCAACTAGACATGCAAATACAGTGCAAGGTTAAATGTGTGTGTACTGCGAACTTTGTAACAGCATTTGTGTTTGACTCATCATTGCAGAAAAGCTCGAATAAACTTTACAAAAAATACATTAAATAAACTTGGTATTTTCACTCTGAACTGAATATCTTCTTCATTCACTTTTGCTGTCTCTGTCACTGACTGCTGTTTATCCAGCGGATTCAAGTGTTGTCAGTCGATTGAATGGGCGTTATCAGTGGTTTATCAGCTGATAGATATGGGCCAGTAGGGATCTACTGCGCCTACTGGTAGGCTCAGAAGGCTGTTATCAACCATGCACATGGTTAATCTGCTGTTCTCGCGTAAATCCAGCAGAGGCCGCTCCGATTGACCTGCCCTCCTTCTTCCCTAAACCCAATGGTGTTTATTTTTTCAAAAGCAGCAATTATTTTTCAAAAGCAGCGATTAACCTGCCCTCCTCCTTCCCTAAACCCAACCGTCTGCTTTTAAAAAAGCAATAAAAACAAATAATTAACTTTTGTCTTAGCTGCTTTCTGAAACTGTTTTTTCTCTGGACTCGAACCCCGTCATCGCTGTCAACTCCGCACCACGTCTCAAGTCTGCCGACGTACACGGTGAGCCTCTGGAGAAACTGATAACAGCTCAAAATCCATTTATATGGAGGTAAGCGTGTATACCGCCACGCAGCGTTCGTTTTAATGACAAAATGCAGAATGAGCCTATGCTGATTATTTATGAAATTATACTATTTCTCATTAATTGTATTTTATTAACGTCTACCCCAACCCCAACCCTAAACCCAACCGTCACAGTAATGTAAAATTTCCCATTAATTGTATTTTATTACCGTCTACCCCAACCCTAAACCCAACTGTCACAGTAATGTAAAAACACATCTGGATCTGAACTGTTCTCTATTAGTATAGCTGATTAAGCATGTGGATGGATGATTACAGCCTTCTGAGCCTACTAGGAGGCGCAAAAGGCCCCTACTGGCCCATATCTATCAGCTGATATCCACTGATTCCGCCCATTCAATCGAATGATAACATTCGAATCGGGTGGTTTATCGGACATGATGCAGCATGAGAAACAGACACGCACGTTGGAACAGTAGGCAGGAAGAACCAGCTCATTTACATTTAAAGGCAAAGGCAAAAAAACACAGATACACATATTCACAAATTCACATATTCAGCAGGGTATAATAAATGATCTAAAACTTCCAGACACATTCTGGAGACACCAAAAACTTATCTTACATCTTGTAAAAGGAGTAAAATAAGAGCCCTTTAAAGTTAATTATACAGAAGCACAAGAAAAACAACATTTAACCATCACCCATGCTGTCGGATTCCGTCTTTGAGCTGATGGGTGGACAAAAGCTTATCACTTAGGCCAGGGGTTATCAACTTTTTTACAACAGGGCCCATCTCTTCTCCAGTCTTTACAACTTCAGAGTACATATTCTCAAATAAGTGAACCTGTCATAAACAGGTAGATGCCAAAAAACCAACAAACCTATCACTTTGAACTGGACTGACTAAATATGTATTGTTTGTTAATGTGTAAGACCAAAGCATCAAATCACAGAACATGAGAGAGACTATGCTTTCATCAATTTTAAAACATTAATAATGAAATTAAACAATTATATGACAATATTTAAATGATCAGGTTAATGTTCAATACAAAATTACACATGTTTTTTTCATAACTACTTAATCTCAATCAATTATCACCTCTAATTATTAGTTACTGTTCAGTTATTCATATTTACGCTTTGTTTATATTTTAATTCCTAATTAAGGTCTAAAAATTGTAAGCCAAAAAAAAAAAGAAAAGAAAGCCAAGGGTAAAAGTTGCAAAGAAACAAAAACTCCACCAACTGACAGAAATAGAGAACAAATCTTTGGAAAAAAACAACCTCAGTTTTAAGTCCACGTAGGTCCTGAGTGAAAGTTAAGTCTGGCACAAGGGATCTACAGTATGTAGCCTTGTTCTGTCACAGTGGTCTTTGATGGCAATCAGTCTAGTTGGTTGATTCTAACCTTTCAGCGGACTGGTGTTTTAAGTTTGTGTGAGAAGTATTCGCCGAGTTACAGTTCATTTTCAGATAAATTTCAGATTGATCTTCAATGAGAAATAGAGACACTCAACCTTTTATTATTTTACAAAAAACAACATTTTGTTTTTGGCCTCATGGTGGCACAGTGCACAATCACCTCACAGCAAGAAGGTCGCTGGTTCGAGCCTCGGCTGGGTCAGTTGGCATTTCTGTGTGGAGTTTGAATGTTCTCCCCGTGTTGGCGTGGGTTTCCTCCGGATGCTTCGGTTTCGCCCACAAGTCCAAAGACATGCGCTATAGGTGAATTGGGTAAGCTAAATTGTCCTTAGTGTAAGAGTGTGAATGGATATTTCCCAGTGATGGGAAGGGCATCCGCTGCATAAAACATATGCTGGATAAGTTGTTGGTTCATTCCGCTGTGGCGACCCCAGATTAATAAAGAGACTAAGCAGAAAAGAAAAGTAATAAATGAATGAACATTTTATTTTTCGAATCTCTCGAAAAACCCAATGGCTCAAGTGTGAGGTGCGGTTGTCCCAGAGCTAACCCTAAACTTGAATGCTGCAAATGGCAGAACTATGAGCAGTTGTTGCACCAGAGCTAACCAAACTTGAACACTGTGAGTGGCATAACTGTGAGCCGTTGGTGCCCCAGAGGGACGTAAGGCTGGTGCATGCGGTTAACTAAGGCCCAATGCCAATTCTATTTTTGTACCCCTACCCCTTCCCCTTTCCCTTGGCCCTTGAAACAGAGTGTTACCCCTAAGAAATTGGACAGCACTACAACACCTGCACATATCATCACATGTCATCACAATCTCTTACTTCATATGAGATTGACGATGGCGACTGCTGTAGTTGCATTATTTTTTGGTATTTATCTTCAGGAAATCACTGAAGGCAAAGATATCATGTTATCATAACCATATGTGGCATTAAGCTCGTAACTGTACTGTGCATTGACACTGTGGCCTTAGTCATCTAAACACACGAAAACAACATTATACCAGACACTGTAAAAAGGTATTTTCCCGGCTACTAGACTTTTCTGACAGGGTATTTGAGTCTTATCGAGTGACAGAATGTTGTGGGATTACTATACAGGAGTTATTATTATAGAGAGCGAAATTTAGCCGTTTTTATTTTAGCATTTTTTTTTTTTAAGCATGACGGTAAAACACGAACGCCATTATGAATGTATTAAAACATATGCTTGTTTGTTGTAAAAATTTGTAATAATGACAAAAAATACTAATTTGTCCATCTCCTGACTTCCGTGTGCAGCCATGCTGCTGTTGTAGCTGGTGTATTCTGGGTAATTTTCTTACCCCTTAGTTTCGAGTGTGGTCCTGAAAAATCTCTGTTTCAAGGGCTATCTAGCCCTTCCCCTTAGCCCTACGCCTTCAAGATGAAGAGAATTGGGACACCCCTACCCCTTCACGTGAACGCGCAAATCGAGGGGTAAGGGGAAGGGCAAAGGGGTAGAATTGGGATTGGGCCTAAGTGTTCCCAGGCTTAAGTTTGGGGTGTCTGGGCGCTGCTGGAGAACTGGTGTTCTTCCTGAGACCCCTACAGTGTTCGTGCTTGCCCCGGAGAAGGTGATGATTTCCCGGCCAGAGTTAAGCTCAGTTCGGGCATGGAGAAATGCTCCAGAAGGGAGGCCTTAAGAGCTGAGACGTACCCCAGAACGGGTGACTGATTCCCGACCAAGCTGGACTCAAGGAACCACCCTTGATGTCCTTTCAAAGCCTAAGTCCAGCCGGGGGATGGTGGGTCTCTCTGGAATGAAGTAGGCCCTTAAGAGCTGAAATTAAGCGCAGAAAGGGTGACTGATTCCCCAGCAAGCTGGACTTGAGGAAAGGCCCTGGGAGTCCTTTCCAGGGGTTCTTAAGAACGGGCATGGTTGATGGCGTGTGGGTCTCTTGCCGCCCAGAAGTTTGTCTGTGCACTCTGCCTCAACGTGTACAGCTGGCTCTTGCCGTGCCTGTCAGCGGTGGTAAATTTGGAGGAGAAAAGGCTTCTGCTCTCACTGGCCTCTGGCCGAATGGACACGCAGAAGATGCCATGCCTGGCTGCCGGAGGATGTCAGCCTGGCTAGACCGGCACCTGAAAGCAAGCTCTCTGTATCGGCATGGAAGGAAGCCATGGGGAAAGCGAAGTACCAGAAGGTAGTACAGGAACTGCGGTGCTGTAGGTCACCTACCCATCGGTCACCGTAGCTAGCATACCGTGCACCGACCCCCGGTGTCAGCTCTCCACAGGATGCATCCAGGCCTGGCTGAAAGACCTGAGCAAGCAGGTCGAGAAGGTGAGGTCGGCCCTGGGTGAGGTTACACCGAGAGTTGCAGAGGAGCAGGCCTCATGCACCACCACCATCCCTCGATCCGGCCCCCAGGTCCCATGACTGCCGGACTCCTGTACCTCGACAACCAGCACCATGTTCCAGTGCCCAGTTAAGTATGATTTTCCGCTGTGTTCTGTTGGACTGGTGGCCGACCTCCATCCTAATTCTGCAGACCAGATTTTAGAAAAATTTGAGGGCTTCCAGCTTGGAAGCAACCCTCACTGCCCATATGAGAAACAACGTGTCGTCCAAGCTGACAAACATCAAGGTATTCCTGGAATTTGAGCCTAGTCTGCGCTGGTGCGCCGCACATGCATGGTGAAGCCCACCAGACAACGCTACCTGAAGAACGTGGCCCAGTTCCTAGATTACCTGTCGGAAACCCCACCAGGCACTTTGTCACCTTTCCAGCACTGCCCTGGTGGTGATAAGACAGGAAGTCAGGGCTCTGATTCGCGACATATGCCGAAATGTGGTGGTGCACAAAGTGAGAACCAAGCAGGCGAAAGAAGGTAGATTGATCTCCAAGACCAGCCTGGTACACTGCCGCCAGACCACTGGCAAAAAAATCCTGAGCTTCTGGTTGAGTATTTTTCCTAAAAGTCAGTGTGGTTACATTGACTTTATTTATATATTTATTTTGCTTTGGGGCATCAACAGCTCTTAGTTAAGCCATTCATGGTGTTTGAGGTTAGTTTGTTGGAAAAGTCAGTCTGTTGGGAAAAATCTGTGTAATCGCTCCTTGATAGGGATACTGCCTTTGCCAGATCAACTTGAGTCCACCCCAGACACCAGGCAGCAGTGGCAGTTTTATGGATTTTTGACCAGTTACCTGACCTCCATCTCTGGAGACCGCTGTGGCGGACAGGTCTGCCTATGTCATCAACGTGAGTGTGACTCCTTGGCTCTGGGGGTGGGGGACACCAGTAGTGTGCACTCACTCACCTTCTCTCTCTCTCTCTCTCTCTCTCTGCTTGTTCCATGACAAATCACGACGCATAAGACCAACCGAGCCTTTGGCGCTGCCTAGTTGTCCCTCAACAAGGAAGAATACAGCTGGTTCCAGAGGTTCTTGGAACTACGGGCTGGTCTCCCCAGTTGGAGGCAGGCCACATATTTGTATCTCCAGACCCAGTCCCTGCAGGAAACTGAATCAATATTTACAAGCCTCTTGGTCTAGCATGTGGCTTCCAGGACGACCCACATTCACCAACGTATGGACGGCCATCGCAACGCATGCGAGTATGCATGTTATGCCCCTGGAGCCACATGACTGCCAGTGGCTTTGACCCTAAAAAGTCTGTCTCTGATGCAGCCGAAGAATGCGCATTCCTCAGAGGATCGCCAGAAGATGGTGTACTTCATGTGTCATGACACTTCAACCTCAGATAAATTCTACACACTTCACCTGGGCCCTCTGCAAGCACGTGAGCACTGCAGACTCTTTGAGAGGGCCTTGGTGGAGGAGGAGGAGGAGGAGGCGGGCAAAGAAAGCCACCCAAGGAAGGGGCGCAAAAGGGTAACTCCTGGTAAGTCAGTTCCTCTTTTGCTAGCCAAAGCATGGATGTGAACAGCAGGGCATGTGATGCTGGCTAACCGGTCTTACTGTCTCTCCTTTCCAGGAGAGCACCAGTGGGAGGATGCTGCCATGGTAGCATGCAAAGGGGAAGAATCAGGGGGCCAAGAGGCAACTCTTTGGGGTATGGCCTCTCGGACCAACGGATGACTCTGAATCTCCCTGAAGAAATAAATTATATAATAATACTATAATAAATTTCAGAAACAATTAAGTTCATATGGTGTTCAGACATTTATCGCTATGCAGTGTCTTTATTGGGGTGGGCTGGTCATTATTCCTGTCTCGGTGTGTTAAAAGTGGCATGCGGGACTCCTGTGTCCAGGTTCAGCCTTGGTTAAAAGCCTATTGGGACAAATCATCCCTGTTGCAGTACAAGTGGATCCCAGCCGGAATGAGATTGTCCAGGTCTGCCCCTAGTTTGAATGGGCATCTGGCCCATGGTCCAACTCTGGGTATTAGCAAGTGTCTCCCGGGATGGTTCTGTCCTCTGAGCTGCATAAAGAGGTCAGCCGATGGCTCCCCAGGCATTGGAGGACAGCTCGTATTCTCCACAATACAGAAGACCTCAGAGGGTTAATAAGTGTAATTCTCAAAATGGAAAAAGCTTGGTTGGTTTGTTATATCAAATGATATAAAACTGTATCTTTTGTGTTTATGATGGTTCGGTGCGGAGCGTACTCGGATTGAGAGACAACTGCAATGCTCCTACTTTCAAAAATTATGCTCTGAACTTCAGCTAAAATTACTACACTCCATTCCTCGCTCCGCTGTCACTCTGCTTCACTCACATACTCCTGTTTGGAAATCTTAGACTTGATGGAGCCAGGAGCAATAAAAGTTGGTAACAAACAGATAAGAACTGAGATATATGTCAGATGAGCAATCAACAATTTTCCTACAGCCAAACATGCTACAACAATTACAACAATAACGCGGTTTTGACCAAACGCTAAAGAGGAATCGTCGGTGAGTCGTGACAGACGATGCACAAGACTGGGACCTCATGTTTGTACGTGCTCTTTGGAGTAAGAGAAGTCCCCCAAGATTCAACTGGGTTCACCCCCTTCAAACTCTTCTTCGGCTGGCAACCTCGAGGACTTCTAGATGTTTCTAGGGATGCATGGGAGTATCTCTCCCAAACCAAGTAGCCACTTACGTCCACAAGGTTGACCTTGTGGTGCATTTGGAACAACAGCTTTCACCTCTAAAAAAAAAAAAGAAATGAATACCCTGGTCAGTCAGTTTACGTATGTGTTCACTGATTCACCTGGGCGGACCAACATCATCAAACATGACATCCGTACAGCCCCTGGAGACATCGTTTAGCAGAGGCCCTATCAAGTTCCAGAGGCTCATCTGCAAGCTACTGAGGAAGAAATCACCAAGATGAAACATCTGGGGATAATTAAAGCTTCCAGGAGCACCTGGTCTAGCCCTATTCTTATGGTCCCAAAACCCGATGGCACCCCTCACCTCTGCAACAACTTTCATTGGTTAAATGACATCTCCATCTTCGATGCTATCCCATGCTGCAAGTGGATGAACTCTTGGAGTGGCTTGGCAGGGCCCAGTTTATATCGACACTTAATCTGACCAAGGGATATTGGCAAGTTCCACTATCACCTACGTCATGTGAAAAGATGGTGTTCAGCACCCCTAGTGGTCACTTGGATTATGGTGTTCTACCTTTCGGTCTGCATGGGGCCCCAGCCACATTCTAGCACATGATGGACATCTTGCTGAGGCCGCACCAGGAGTACTGGTTCTGTTGGAATTATGATGGGCAGGGCTCACCGCTAACCCCAAGAAATTCCACGTAGGACTTGCCGAGGCAAAGTACCTAGGGTACAGAATAGGAAGAGTGCTCCACAAACAGCTTAAATGGATGCAGTTTAATAAGCCCCCCAACCCACAATGAAATCCCAGGTACGTGCCTTTTTAGGGTTATCAGGGTATTATTGCTGTTTTATCTCCAATTTCTCTTTAATAGCAAGTCCCCTGACAGACATGACAAAAAAGGGGCAGTCAGAAAAAGTCCAATGTGACTAGTCGAATGTAATGAGTCGCCCGGTGCCAGTGTCACGTCGCCCTGGAAACAGTGCAATCCCTACAATCTTGAGCACAGCTGACGGTCGTTAACAGCTGAGACACATCCAGGAGGACTATTTAAGGAGAGGAGACACATGAGACTAATTTTAAGGCTCATTTTACAAGTCTGCTAGAGATGGAGTTTCTGACTCTCTGATGGAGTTAAATATGTCTATCATCTCTCCATGGTTTCATGGTACCCTCTGAAGCAGTGAATTCTCATATGCTGCGTATATATTGCCTGGTGCAGGCATTTTACAGCAGCAGTCTGAGTATTACAACAGAATGAGAGTATAATTCCTTGCAATATTGACCTGGCAAATAGAAACTTTTCATTTTCCGTTGGTCTTATTACACAGTGTAACTCAAGCTTTAAAAAAAATATTTTTACATTTTTAGAACAAAATGCAAATGGTCAAATCGGATTCAATGAATTATGCTAAGCTAAGCTAATAGTGACCCTGCCAGAGCAAGAAATCAGCTGATTGGTTTAAAAATGGTTCAAGTCAACTGTTTAACTTTAGGAGACTTGTTCCGTTAAGTTCTAGCGAAATTTATGATTTGTAAAATACACACTTATATCAATGAAAGTAGCAATAAAAATTATTTGAAACATAATTTGACAAAAGATTTATTTCCCATTGTATCCATAGTATGTGCAACTAGAATGTGTATTCTTCTCCTGGTTTACCAGACATTAACTTTTGTGTCACTAGTGAGAAGTTGGTGAATTTACTTGTAGTAAATACAGCAGCTTATAATCTATGCACCCTAGTGCATGTGTGCCCATCACCCATCATATTATGCATCAAAACGTTCTTGTCATAACCCAGCCTGCCACAGATCTAACATTATTATCAATCATTATAAAGATGTTTAATACACATACATAAATTAATTCCTATACCATGACTGTCTGGCTGAGCTGCATAATTTCCATGCCTCTAGGCATTACATTCTTGGCCACTTGGTATATGTCTGAGTGGTAACCATGGCTACCGCCTTTTAACTACCAGTGGGTTTGTTTTTCAGCTGATGAAGAGGCATTTATTTATATGACATACTAGGTATTAACCTTGCTATAGTGTTCATACCCTGGTGCAGCATCGAGATGCCTTGAAATCGAACACCGTGGTTACATATAAAATTCCATTAAATGGAAACAAGATACTTTGTCATACTGAATGTTTTTATAGCATCAACACCATAAAGCAGAAATTCATCCCAACCACAGTACAACAGGTTTTTTAACATTTTGACATTTATTTTGTTGTATAAAGGGGTTAAAATCAGTACAATTTCTGGGATGAAACTATGCCTGATAGGTCATCTAATCTGCTTCTACATCATTAACTACATGGCACAGGAGATTGGCTGCTGACGCCTCAGCAGCCAATAAGTTTGTTCCTCGCCATTTTAAATGCTCAGTGTTGCTCTACACTGTTATGCTGTAACTTGTTATCAGAGACCCTCCTCCACCCCAGCTCCACCTATGTTTAGATCTGCTACAGGCATTACGTTTACATTATATTTTCAGATGGCACGTCTGTGCATATACTATATACACTCAGCGGCCACTTTATTAGGTACATCTTACTAGTACCGGGTTGGATCCCCTTTTGCCTTCAGAACTAGATTCAACGGAACATATATTCAACAAGGTACTGGAAATATTCCTGAGATTTTGGTCCATATTGACATGATAGCATCACGCAGTTGCTGCAGATTTGTCGGTTGCACATCCATGATGCGAATCTCCCGTTCCACTACATCCCAAAGGTGCTCTATTGGATTGAGATCTGGTGACTGTGGAGGCTATTTGAGTACAGTGAACTCATTGTCATGTTCAAGAAACCAGTCTGAGATGATTGGCGCGTTATCCTGCTGGAAGTAGTCATCAGAAGATGGGTACGCTGTGGTCATAAAGGGATGGACATGGTCAGCAACAATACTCAGGTAGGCTGTGGCGTTGACACGATGCTCAATTGGTACTAATGGGCCCAAAGTGTGCCAAGAAAACATCCCCCACACCATTACACCACCACCACCAGCCTGAACTGTTGATAAAAAGGCAGGATGGATCCATGCTTTCATGTTGTTGACGCCAAATTCTATTGTCCAATTTTGGTGAGCCTGTGCGAATTGTAGTTTCCTGGTCTTAGCTGATAGGCATGGCACCTGGTGTGGTCTTCTGCTGCTGTAGCCCTTCCACCTCAAGGTTCGATTTGTTGTGCATTCAGAAATGCTCTTCTGCATACCTCAATTGTAATGAGTGGTTATTTGAGTTACAGTTGCCTTTCTATCAGCTTGAAGCATTCTGGACATTCTCCTCTGACCTCTGGCATCAACAAGGCATTTGTGCCCACAGAACTGCCACTCACTGGATATTTTCTCTTTTTCTGACCATTCTCTCTAAACCCTAGAGATGGTTGTACGTGAAAATCCCAGTAGATCAGCAGTTTCTGAAATACTCAGACCAGCCCGTCTAGCACCAACAACCATGCCATGATCAAAGTCACTTATATCACCTTTCTTCCCCATTCAGATGCTTGGTTTGAACTGCAGCAGATCGTCTTGACCATGTCTACATGCCTAAATGCATTTAGTTGCTGCCCTGTGATTGGCTGATTAGAAATTTGGGTAAACAAGCAGTTGGACAGGTGTACCTAATAAAGTGGCTGGTGAGTGTATACATGGTGTTATTTTGAATTTATCACAAATATTAACATCAATATTTTGGTATTGATATTAATATTGATATTTTAGCTTTACATAGAGCACCAAATAATGTAGTGATAGTTTCTTTTATTTGACTAGAATATTAAAATTAACATTAAAATTAATATTAATATTGAGATTTTGGTCACTCCTCTCTTAAGGTGTGTGAATAACAGATAAAAAAAACTCCTATTAAACAGGGCACCAGACAGAATCCACTGTCGAAATAATTAACAATCAAATATTGTTAATTGAATAATACAAATGTAAAGGTGTTTATTATCTGGCCAAATCTGAAAGATAGTTAGATTGTCTGACTTGTAGAGCCTATTACTGTATTATCAACACAAGAGAAGACACAATTGTAAGATGCTTTCTTCCTGTAGGCCATGATTTGTGTGACCACCCAAGGAAGCCTGCACAGGTACAGTGACCTGAGCCATGCTACCATTGAAGGACATGATTCAGAATGGCACAACCATAATAAAGTCATCACAGACTTCTTGACTTATGTGTTGTGCAGGTGTCTGATCTTATGAATATTAGCAATTGCTCACAATGGCTGCAAATCAAAAGATGATGTAGCACATGAGACTAATCAGACATAAATATTTGTTAATAATGCTCAAACACCCTTTCCTATCTTGCAAAAAATAATGGTCAGTGTGTAACCCAACACCAAAGTATTTATGTGCCCATTTCCTCTCTGCACAAATATTCCTCCACTTATACAGCTCATTTAATACATTTTGTCCTTTTTACATAATCAGCTATAATTCATGCAGTCATATACAAATACTCTATGTGTAATCCAGTGTTTATTGATAGTCTGTTGCTTGTGTATTAAACTTCAGTGCAGTAAAACTCTTGGAATTAACATTTTAACCACTGTTAAACAATAACGCATATATAGAGTTTTTGATATCCCTGCAGTGCAGTGCCAATTTGATTTGAACATGTTAATTATTCATTCATTCATTTTATTTTCGGCTTAGTCCCTTTATTAATCAGGGGTCGCCACTGCGGCATGAACCGCCAACTTATTCAGCATATGTTTTACGCAGCAGATGCCCTTACAGCCGCAACCCAACACTGGGAAACACCCATACACACTCTTTTACACACATACACTACGGCCAATTTAGATTATTCAATTCACCTATACCGCATGTCTTTGGACTGTGGGGGAAACCGGAGCACCCAGAGGAAACCAACGCGAACACGGGGAGAACATGCAAACTCCACACAGAAACGCCAACTGACCCAGCCGGGTGTTGCTTGCCGCCACGACGCCCCATGTTAATTATATTTAGCTATTTATATAACATGTTGGGATTATAACACAGTTTATACACATTATTACCGTTTTTTTCCATGACCACCAATCATAATGCTTGTGCAAATCACTATATGGGGAGTCGTAAAACTTTTCTCTTGAAAAGTTAACTTTCTTATTAGTTATCTATCTTATTTTTATTTCTCAAAGACCCTTGGACTCAACCTGGTTCTCCCTCATCAACTAACAGCAAATACCAACTGGAACTGCGCAAACTGCATCAGAACTCTTTTTCAAAAAGAGCAAGACGTACAAGTATTAAATTAGTCACTTTAACAGATACATCTACACTTTTTTACAAAGGTGTTTGTATTATGAAATTAATGTTTCCTTCAGGGTGTAGGTCTACTAAATATCAAATACTCCTCTAACTTCAAGCTTTATTCATCACTCTTTACTACATCTTTCTATACCTACTGCATATGTGAGTATGTTAGATAGTTTAAGGCCCAATCCCAATTCTACCAATTTCTAAAAAATAACGCAACTGGAGGGACTATGTCTCTTGGCTGGCCTGGGAACGCCTCAGGATCCCCCCGGAGGAGCTGGAGGAAGTGTTTGGGGAGAGGGAGGTCTGAGGTTCTCTCCTAAGACAGCTGCCCCCGCGACCCGGCCCAGGAAAAAACGGTTGAAAATGAATGAATGAATGAATGAATGAACGCAACTGGAATAACTACAGCAGTCGCCGTCGTCAATCTTATATGAAGCAAGAGATCACTATGACATACGATGACTTGTGCAGGTGCTGTAGTGGCGTCCCATTTCTTAGGGGTAAATTTTGAAGCCCTTCCCCTTCACACTCTGTTTCAAGGGGTAGGGGTACAAAAATAGAATTGGGATTGGGCCTAAGTGTTCAATGTAGTTAATAATTCCTTACTTGTATCACACTTAAAGCTGTTCATTGTTTGCTCATAACTGGATTACCTAGTCATGCACCCGTTTTGAACTCAAAGCATTCAATGGAAGAGGGCGGTGTTATGTCATCCATATTTGTTTTTACAGTCTATGGTTCGTAGCGTTGTCACCAATAGCAATGCTGGACTACAAGCAACTGAAAGAGGCAATTTTTAAAAAGTATCAACTCCTAAACTGGAAGAGCCAGAAATTCATGATGTAAAAGATGGTATTTCAAATGAACTATCAGAACTCCAGAGAAATAATGATACATTGACACAGTATTTTGACAAGGTTGAAAAGGAAAGTCTCATAAATTTGCTAGATGGTGAGATGTTTGTAGTAAAGCACAGCCTGCTGTACAGAAAGACAAAAGATGAAGGCTTACAACTTCTGCTGCCAAAATATTACCGTAGTTGTTGTATCTTGGTCGTTCCAATCCATGGTCAGGTCACCTAGGTTTTATGAAAACCCTGATGCAGGTTTCTAAGAGGTTTTACTGGCCAGGGATGTATACTGAAGTTAAGCAGTGCTGTACATCTTGTGCTCATTGTCAGTTGGCAGCCAGCAAAACACCTGCTGTAGCTCCTCTTGTATCCTGTGGTTAGTACACCTTTTGAAAGGATAGCAGTTTATGTTGTAGGGTGTTACCCAAAACTCAGAAAGGGAACAGATATATTTTGGTTGTCTGTAATTATGCAACAAGACATCTCTAAAGAGAAATTACAGCAAAGCAAGTTGCATCAGCACTTCTCAATTTCCTCTCATATGTAGGAATACCTAAAGAAGTATTGAGTGACCAAATAATTAATTTCATGAGCCGTACATTAAAGCAGGTGTATCAGATGTTGAGTATTAAAAGGGTGCATACTACTCCTTATAACCCCTAGACTGACAGTTTAATGAAGAGATTTAACCAATCTTAACCAAAGAGAAGGCCATGCTAAACAAGGTTGTGATTAAAAATGCAACAACCATTTAAAGTTCCAGAAAGACTGTTAACAAGTTTGAAAAAAAGAAATCAAGGCTATGCACAGACTTAAAGTGATGTGAAGCTTTATCTAGTGAGTAGAATAATCCCATTGTCCTAGTACCAAATATAGATGAAATATAGATGATTTTGCTTGGATTTTAGGAAAATTAATGCTGTAAGCAAATTTGATCCTTTCCCAATGCCTAGAGTTGATGAACTCCTAGAAAGACTCAGTAAAGCAAAGTTTCTTACTACATAAGACTTGTGCAAGGGCTAATGGCAGATACCATTAAGTTCAGAAAGCAGGGAGCTGCCTTTAAAACACCCTTTAGCCACTACCATTTCCGGGTCCTTCCATTTGGCTTGCATGGGACACCTGCTACATTCCAAAAGATGATTAATGAGATTCTTCGAGAGACAGAAAAGTTTGCATCGCCAGTGGGAATCGCGCATAGCAAGCACCTATACCCAGAACGCGGGCTGACCGAGCGGGCATGCCAACAACGTAATGGGCAAGGCACCCGACTCCTCCGCTGAGTCAGGTGCTGGGGGCCTCGGAGGAACTCTGTAGGGTTTGCCAAATGGGGAACTCAACTGAGCAGAGTAAGAAAAGCGCATGCATCTCTGTGTTAGAGAGAAAGGCGCAGCAAGCGTGTTTCAACACTGTACCAAATTTCCTCATTCACTGGTGTTATCCAACATACGTGAGAAAAATCGGTTCCGCTCAAAGATTATAATCAAACGAATGTATTAGGTGACACCCAGCCCGCAGCTCTACAGATGTCTAGAGCTGGGCGCTCATGCCCAAGAGGAGGCGATACTCCTAGTCAAGTGCGCCCTCACTCCTGGAAGACGCGGCTCACCCTGGCACTGAAAGCGAGGGAGATGCCATCCACTATCCAGAGGGCCAATCTCAGTAAGGATATGGCACTTCCCGTCTGCCGACCATAACAGAAAAGGAGCTGCTTAGAGTCGTAAGCTCTAATGCGGTCACATAGGGCAGAGCGCGAACGGGACACAGCAGAGAAAGGGGCTGGGACTGCCTCCTCCATGGGCAGCGCTTGCAGGTTCACTACCTAGTCTAAAAAGAAAGCACTGTAGGAACCTCGGGCACCTAGGTGGGCCGGGGTCTCAGGAAACGTGAGAGTGGGCGGGCCCAAATTGCTGGCTCACTTCGTTGACCGAAAATGCCTCCAGATGCCCGACCCTCTTGACCGATGCCAACGCGACCAGCAGAGCTGTCTACCTGGACAGAAATCTTAAAGATACTGAGTCGAGTGGATCGAGCAGACCTCTCCTAAGAGAGATCTCCAAGTGGGTTTGAGAGGGGGACAGGATTGATTTAATTATCCAGCGTCTCGCGCCTCTGGGAACTGGATGATGAGGCGATGCTTTCCGTAACGCCAACCTTTCAGTGCAGAGGGGACAGCCTTAGCTCCAGCCAGCTGAAGGAGGATAGCATCACACTGATATGGCATGTCCGGGGTTCCTCTCGGAGAGAAGTACACCACACAGCGAATAGACTCCACTTCAGGGCGTAGGCATGCCTCGTAGAGGGTGCTCTAGCCTAAGTGACGGTGTTAACCACCGAACTGGTAAGTCACCTAAGTCCTCCACGCTTAATCTATGGACCACACGTGAGGTTCCAGAGATCTGGGTGTGGGTGCCAGATGGTGCCTGTCCCAAAGAAGTAGGTGCTTCTTTAAAAGGGATATGCCAGGGAGGGGCCGACACGAGGAGAGAACTGAAATACAGGTCCGGTTGAGCCATAGAGGCGCAATAAACAGACCTTCTCCTAGTCCTCCCTGACGTTACACAGTATCTGTGCGAGTAGGCTCACTGGAGAGATGCTTATTTACGCACGCCCCGGGACCATTTGTTTCCAGTGCGCCAAAACGCACCCATAACAGCCGGGGGTGGAGCCTCCATTCTCCCTGACGTGAACTGCTGTGAGCGCAACGGCTGCACAGTTGAGTTCGCCGGGGATAAGAATGGCACGCAGCATTTCCGCCACGCCCGATCGGGAATCTCATATGGAGCAACCCGAGCGGCGTGACAGCGGCTGCGGATGCCATATGCCCCAGGAGCCTCTGAAATAATATCAGTGGGACCACAGTTTTCCTGTCGAACTCTCTCAGAAAGGTCAGCATCAGCCCGTCATGGTGATCGAGTCCAGCTCCAATCCGAGAAAAAAGATGCTCTGCACGGGGGCGAGCCTGTTCTTTTTTCGGTTGACCCGAAACCCCAACAGGTCGAGGTGCCGGAGAACCTAGTCCCTGTACATAACCAATTGATCCCGCGAGTGAGCTATAAAGCCAGTCATCGAGATAATTGAGTATGCAGATGCCCGCGAGCCGAAGGGGCATTAGGGCATCCTCCGCGAGCTTGGTGAAAACCCGCGGAGACAGGGAGAGCCCAAAAGGGAGGACTTTGTACTACCATGCTCGACCCTCGCACACAAACCGCAGAAACTGCCGGTGGTGTGGGAAAATGGAGACATGAACATGCGTGTCCTTCAGGTCTATCGCTGCAGACCAATCCAGAGGATGGACGCACCGGGGGATGTGCTTCTGCATGAGCATTCTGACCGGCTGCTTGTAAGGCAGAGGGCCAAAACGTGCAGAACTAGGATTGGTCATAACCCACCGCTCTTTTAGGGTATGATGAAGTACGGACTAAAAAGCCCATACCTCATCTCGGCTGGAGGGACCGGCTCGATTGCGTCCTTCGAGAGGAGGACAGCAATCTCATCGTGCAAGACAGGGGCGGACACAGGGCTGACACCTGGTGTAATACACGCCCGTGAACTTGGGGGACCGTTTAGCGAACTGAATCGCATAGCCGAGTCTGATTGTCTGAATGAGCCATTGCGACAGGCTGGGCAGCGCTAACCAGGCTGGCCGAGCCCACGTGAGTGACATCATCGGCGCAATCACTGATGCACCAGCGGTGGTGCAGCACGGGATGGGAGAGCTCACCCCGGGAGCCGCGCGTCCCGAGGAAGAGCGGAAGATAAGAGGTTTAATCTTAACTTTGTCCCAAGAGCCCGCAAGGCGGCTTGGAGTGCGAGAGAAAGGAGCCCGTCCTCTGAAACCTTTGGAGCCTGTGGCGAAGAGCACCCATCCTGCGAGCTGAAAGGCATAGCGTCCCATAGAGAGCGGGAGAGTGGATTTTGAAGCCCGCTGATCACACATGACTGCTCTTTCACCGTAGTGAAATCCTGGGTGAACTCACCCTGGTGTCTCCGAACAGGCCAGCTTGGGATATGGGTGTGTTAAGAAAGCAAACTTTGTCAACGTCACGCATGGTCTGACATCTGCCAGGTTTAGCCAGAGGTGGCATTCCTGGACCACTAGTGTGGTCATCATCCTTCCCAGGGCACTCGCACTCGCTAACCACGCCAGGAAGGGGCACCACACGGGCAAGATTGACCGCGCTAGCACACTCAACCTGGGGATTCGCCTCGTACACCCTGGCTGCTCCGTCATCGAGGAAGGTGAGGGCGCTGCGTAAACTTACTGTGCACCTCTGGGAAGAAGGGCACGGGACATGCTGAACCCCAGACATGCAACACAGTGCTCGTGCCCATCATCCGTTGACAGGGAACCACCGCATCCAGAAATGCACGGTCGGAGCGACGTCTTTAAAAAGAAGCACTGCATGACCGTGTTGCTCTTTTAGGAGAATTGATTTATACGCACCGCTCTGAAGTACCGGTCCAGCGAAACGTCCAGGGACGGGAGAAGCCCAGCTTGACCACTGCTGCTCGCGTTGTTGCTCGCACAGGAAACAGGAGAAATCAGCCTCTCAGAAGACGGCAGCTTTCTCTCACTCTCTCTCTAACGAAGTCGGAGGATGACAGCAAAATGTCTCTTTCAGACTGCACACGATTCTGAAAGCGAAAAGGTGTTTTTGCGATGCACGTCTGGCATTCTTATTCACTGATTGTGATTGCTGCCAGCTGTGTGCACTGACATCGCCAATTCATTGGCATTTCATTGGCCAGTTTTATTTCTCTTCAGATGATTGGCTTTCTGACGAAATCCCCATAGTGGAAGTTTTTCCACATAGAATTGAACTTCCCCTCCAGCTGGGGAACTTCTATTTTCAGTCTGAAGCCTTCTATTTTATCACTGATAAAATTTATATATAAAATTTTAAACAAAATAGTAAATTTACCTCTTGAGCTAATAATAGAAGGGGCAGACACAGTTTCTATGTGGTGAGCCAGATATGCATTTCTGTGATTTAAGTTGGTCGAGCAAGGGCCTCTTCAGGATCTCCATCTGCTGTAGCCTGGTGTCATTCACCCCTGCATGCAGGACGACAGCTCCAATGTTCTCATCAGCGATCAGGATAGTGGGTTCTGTCTCACAGAGGGGGGTGAAGTGGTTTTCTGAACACAGGAGGTGGAGGAGAGACTCTCCCCTTGGGTCCTGGCTTGCGTCTTCTTATGCTACACCCTCCTGGGTGCGCTGGGCCTGGACAGAGAAACACACGGAGGGACACTTACCTCAGATGAGAGAGCGGCAGCCCGGGAGCAAAGCCTGTTGCTCCAGGAGCTGTACTTGTTTCATCTAGATGTCTCTGATCTGTGCTTCCACTGCCTCCAGTTTCAATGCCTCCGCCAATGCTTCTCCTGTACTCAAAGATAGACACACAAGCGACATTATATAGGATGAAGAGCACAAAACAGTAATAGGGAAAGAAGCTGGCTAAAGCTAGAAGCAGATGCTCGAGAAACAAGATGTTTTGAGTATATCTATTTGTAAAATGGTATGAAGCATGTGTTCACTCTCTGTGAAAAAGAAAAATGGTAACAAATGGGGACATATCTTATGATAAAAATGGAAATTCAACGAGATGGAGCTCCAAACACAAGCAACGAGCCCACGACATCTGTAATAACAAAAATTTATCGCTAATGCTAACATCACACATTGGTTCTTAGCCATTCAACCTTTTGACTTTAAAATCTTGTATCGTACAGGAACTGAGAACTGTACAGCTGATTTTCTCTCCAAGACACCACAGGGAAAGTTAAAGAGAGGAAGGAGGAAATGTCATGCGGAGAACTCATGACTACACAGACTATTTACATGTATCACACCACATACACGCACAATATGGACAACATTACACAGTTCACATGCCAGCACTGATTTCATATGTTATGTGTTGAATGTTTTGTGTAAAAATGGCAACCCAGGCTCATTTTGAAAACATACCGGCATATACATTTGTTTTTTTTTTGCAGTGTTTGTTCTCATGTAAATCCACCAGTGGCCGCTGTCGACTGACTGACTGACCGATCGACTGACCCACCCTTCACCTCCCTAAATCCAACCGTGTTTTCGAAAGCACAGATTGACCCGCCCATCACTTCCCTAAACCCAACCGACAGTTTTAAAAAGCAATCCAGAAAAAGAAAAGCCCTCGCCTGATTTTTACCACATTTTCAGATTTTACCACATTCTCCCCGTTATTTACTTGTTTATTTTATTTTTTGGCTTCTGTTTTTGTCTTACCCACTTTCTGGAACCGTTTTTTGCCAGACTCAAACCTCGTCGTCGTGGTCAACTCCTACATGGCAAGCTACTGGACAAACTGGTAACAGCAGGAAAGCTGTTCATACGGAGGGAAGCGGTCAGCTGGTAAGCGCGAAAACAAACGGCGTCATACCGCCCTGTAGCATTCATTTTAAAGACAAAATTCAGCCATACATATTTTTTTTGGCTACATAATTCATGATCTCCAGAAATGTATACAGGGCTATGTTTTCAGAATGAGCCTATGTTGAAGAATGGTGGTATATTTTATGCCTGGCATTTTTGTGTGCAGTTCATTTGGCCGTCCATGTTATTTTTGTTTTGTTTGTTTAAATGTGTAAATGTGTTTTGTTTATTCATTTGTTTATTCTGATTTATAATGTCATGTTTTATTATTATTTGTAACAAGCTCACTCATGCTTAACTGTACATTCTAGGGGGCAGGGCAAAGAATACTTAATGGCAGCTTCCCCAGTGTATTGTGTGGGTTGCAGTAGGAGTGTGAGCAGTGTGTTTCATTTTTGGAAGTTATTATTGTAGATTACACCAGCGTGAAAAACGTTTAGTGTATAGCTCGTGTTGTCTCTCGTTTTGTTTTGTCTTTGGGAAACAGTGTTTATTTTGTGCTTTGTATTCACCCTTGTTTGTGCACTTTGTAAATAAATTCACTTCGCACCGTGGAACTCACGTTTCCCCTGTTTGGAAGCCTCTGTTCACACCAGACACGGAACGCGCGAATAAATCGCAATATTCGCGCGTAAATAGACGCCTGAACATTTTCGTTTACTTGCTTCATTCGTGCGTCAAATCCGCTTCATTCGCGCGTCAAAACCACTTCACCGTAGACGCGGATTCGCGTCATGAGCGGGGCTTCTGTCTGCCCTGTGACTCTAGCTTCGTTGCTAAATGGCTAACATGGATTTTATTGAGAGAATAGCTGTGTTTATGTGCTTTAGGAAGACTGAAAAACAGCGTCGATTCATTTGGAGCCGTGCCTGAGTCCACTAGATCCATTCTGAGGTGCACCTAGCTCTGTGAGTTCATAAACTCCTCCAGAAACTATACCTGGATTATGGAAGCTTTCAGCGGTGCTTCCAACTGAGCCGAGCCCAGTTTGATGAACTGTTGTCCGGTGTCAGCAAGAGGATTTCCCCTCGGGACACCAACAACAGGCGCTACGTCATAATCACGCCCCTACAAAACAAAGCTCATGATTGGTCAACGCGGCGCGAATGTCCGCCAAAGTTTAGATTTTCGAACTCGAGCGATTCGCGCGTAAAGCGCGCAAAACGCTCAATCCGCGCCGCGCCATTCGCGGGTATCGCGCCGCAGGGTGTCTATTCGCGTCTTTGCATTGACTTAACATGTAAATCACTCGCGCTTGACGCTTCTTCCGCGTCTGGTGTGAACGCACCATAACACAGTGGGCTGCACAGTGGTGGAGTGGGTAGCACGTTCGCCCCACAGCAAGAAAGTCGCTGGTTCGAGCCTCTGCTGGGTCAGTTGGCGTTTCTGTGTGGAGTTTGCATGTTCTCCCCGTGTTGGCATGGGTTTCTTCCGGGTATAGGTGAATTGGGTAGGCTAAATTGTCTGTAGTGTATATGTGTGAATGAGTGTGTATGGATGTTTCCCAGTGATGGGTTGCGGTTGGAAGGGCATCCGCTGCATAAAACATATGCTGGATAAGTTGGCGGTTCATTCCGCTGTGGCGACCCCGGATTAATAAAGGGACTAAGCCAAAAAGAAAATGAATGAATGAATATCAATGTTGTGGGAGTTTCCGGAATAACCACCCACACATGGTCACTTATCAGATCTTGTCCCATGTTGCATCGAGTCTTGTTGTTTGAAATAATTCTCAGTACCTAATTTAGCTGGAAGAGAGCAATGATTTGCATTAAAGTTATTTTCCAAATTAAAACATAATGCAAATGAAGAACATGATTAAATAAGTAAAAAAAAGATATATATATATATATATATATTAAACACATTTATAAAATAAAAAAGAGCAAATAAGTAAACATAATGCTATATAGAGTGGGGGGAATAAGTATTGAACACGTCATGTTTTTGAACACATCATCAGGAATAATATGAACCATATTCAAACCCAAACAATACAAACAAACAATTTTACAAAAAAATAATAATAATAATTCAAATCTGAAAAATTTGTTATGTGTAATACCAATGGAATGACACAAGGAGAAAGTACTGAACTACTAAAATGTATTTAATACTTTATATAAAACACTTTCTTGGTGATGGCAGCTCAATGATGACTTTCATATTGAGAATGAAGTCACATGTATTGCTCAGGTGTGATTTTTTTTCACAGACTTCAACAGTGTAAAAATCTTGATAGTTCTGTGGCTCTCGTCTATCAAATCTGATCTTTATTTTATATATTCAATTGGATTCAAGTCAGGTGATTGGTTGGGCCATTCTAAAGCTTAATTTTCTTTCTCTGACAGATTTTGAGAGTTTTCTTGGCTGTGCTTTGAATCATCACACTGGTTTCATCTTCATCATCTTGCTAATCTAGATGTTGTATTGAAGCAGCAAATATTAATAGCAATAATTACAATGACAAAAGGCAGAGGGTTGCTTTCTAACTACTGAGAGATTTCAGCTGCTCTCTGGGCTTTCACTGTCTTCCTACACCTTCATTTTTTCATGTGTTTAATACTTTTTCCCTGTGTCATTTCATTTTATTACACATAACTTAAAAATTAGTTTTGTTTTCTTTGCATATATGGATTTCTTTGGTTGTTACCAACATCCAGTAAAAATTTCAAGTCAACCGCACCGAGAAAATGGTGACTTGTTCAATACTTATTTCTCCTACTGTATATCGATCAACACTTCCTCATACATATAAAATATATAAAGCTGTTTTAACCTTAGAAATTAGGAGGGAAAATGTTATATCACTTGGAAACGTGGCCACTCAAGCGCTTGCAGTGTTTTGTTCCAATTGACCTGTGTTTCAGTTTTACATTCACAAGATTTAAATGAGTGTGAGAAAACAACAGTGTTACCCACAATAAGTCATTTCATGTAGTGAACATGTGACTAAATATATCAAGTTTTTTATTCGATGGCACCTTGTACTTCTTCCATTTTGCAACTAACACAACAATCATAATTATGCTCTAATAATGAGTGTCAGAATTTAATCACAGCTGTGCTGTTATTCAGAACATGAGCACGATTGCTGACATGTTGCTTATAAAGAGATGAATGGGATTACTAAATGAGCTAGATTTATTAAACAGAGCAAATTAGCACAATTAAGAGCACTATCCCATATAAGTATAGATCTGATTGGAAAGCATTGGGGTATAGAGTGAGATGTAATGAACATTTCTGACATACAGAAATACACCTTATGCCGAACCATTTTTTCTGTTTATTTTTCATCACATAGCTGATTGCAAAGGCATTAATTAAAAATCAAATAAACAATAATAACAAAAATAATGTCAAATGTATCACCTTGCCTTGCATGTTTATTTGCAAACTCACTTATGCAATATATGCCTCAACTCATCCCTTAAAAATAATCATCTTTTTAAAAAGCAAATGGGTTTGCAGATTTAAGCTTTTATTAAACTGTTTTTTATTTTATTTTATGACTTAATTATCTAAGCAGGATAAATATTACATTAACATTTCATGATTTATATAAAGTGAATGCATGAACTTGATTCTTGGTCTGTGAAAATGAACAAAACAGACTTGCAGGATTCATTAGGAGGGGAAAAGCCATGGCTGTACCCTTGATAATAGAGTTTGAGATTCTGACAAGATTCTACTGAAAAAGAAAGAGTGAGACCTTGAGACAGCAATAAGAGACCTTGCTTACAATGGCAATAAAACAGCCCAGACTCCTTCTCTACTAAG
Source organism: Danio jaintianensis (assembly GCA_903798115.1). Classification (NCBI taxonomy): domain Eukaryota; kingdom Metazoa; phylum Chordata; class Actinopteri; order Cypriniformes; family Danionidae; genus Danio; species Danio jaintianensis. The sequence goes on along the minus strand of CAIGQV010018344.1, from coordinate 6,776,141 downwards.
GTGTTGCCTAGCAGCAGTAATGTGGCACTCTGCTGTATGTGTGTGTTGGTGTGTGCAAAGCTTGCATGGATATGTCAGTTAAATAATTATTGGCAGTAGCCAGAGATGTATTCATTCTTCTCATTCTAAAGATGCAACACAGCAAAGAAAATAAATAAAATGTGCCTATAAGCAAAAATGCATCAGCGTTTTAAATGAACACATTACTTCTTTCTGCATTCAATTTCTATAACTGTGTATTGGTTTAGAGTTACAGTATATGCTAGAATATTGGTGATTTGTTGTTTTTCCCTTCGCCAGCAGGAAAGGAAGGGCGACAACTGACCAAGGCGAAGCTGGAGGGACGAGGGAGCCTGGCGGAGCTGGTGGGATGATGGGCCATGGTGGAGACGAGAGAGGAGTTTGCCAACGTGGAGCCTTAGGGCTGGAGGTCCGAGGTGGAGTCCGCAGCTTTGAGGCTGGAGGCGAGATCGATGGGCGCAACCAAACATATGGTGATGCTGGCAGGCAGACCCTCAGTGAAACCTCCCCACATGAAGCTTGAGGGTGAGCTGGGTGGCTGGCTGACTGGCAGCCGGAACAGACACTTGTGGAGGGGGAGAGGGAGGGTTGGATGGGATGCTACTCATGACTCTGGAGTTAATGTCGGTGTGGGGACAGGGCTAGAAGAAGGTCCATGCAGTCTGGAAACAGCGGATTTTGAAACAAATCTTTGCTGTCTGGGAACAGTGGGGATGGGAAAAAGTTTTTGTTGTTTGGGAACAGCTGGGATGGGTTGACATCACTCCAGAGATCTATGAGCAGCATATGGGATTCCAGAGGCAGCTCACCCTCAGTGGTGGGTAGGTGGACACAGATTTCACTCGGTCCCTCAATGTCCTCCAGCACTCCCACAATCGGCACTGTTGCTGGCTCATGCACCTGGTCAGACATTCCGCTGCACTCTTCCTCTTTGATGTTATTCAGCTCTGTCGCTCTTGATGGCAATGGCTTAGACACCACGGGTGGCTCTCTGTCTGCAGTGAGCTCTAGTAAGCACTCCCTGCTGTCGGGTGATGTTTGGCTGGTCTCTGTGTCGGGAGGGACACTGACAAGGTCTTCTTCGGCACAGACAGTAAATGGAGATCCGTGCTTTGCCAGTATCCACTCCACATAATCAGCGAAGTGGCCTCGAGGACCATCTTCGGGCAATGGTGGTGTTCAGGCTGTTGAAGAACCTGCAGATCATGTCATCTGGATAGCTGGTGGTGTTGTGTGCTATAACGAGGAACAGTGTGGTATGGTGCTCGAGGCTCCATCCCCCCTGCTCCAGCAACGGAGGTAATGAACACCACAACTTTTCTTTGTCAGTCCAGTATTGTCACTGCTGCTATCTTCACAAATGCTTGTGCAACAAGGAGTATCAAAAAACACATATATTTATTTACAAAACATGAACGGCGGGAAAAAAGAACAAAGGAATCACATGACAAAACACAATTTTTATTCAATTCTGAAAACAATTTAAATGCGATTATATAATAATAGCCTATTGTCATACCTCGCACACTTCTCATTTTATTACTTATAATGCCCTTTCTTGACCAGCAAATCAGAATAGTCAGGACAGCACTTCTAGTTTCATTTTCAGAGCTGGTGTGCCTCAGTCAAATCAAGTCAAATTATTAAAAAAATAAAGTACCCATTAGCGCAAAGTGCAGAGCAATAGTTAGACATTTCCATGTTCATGCAGTGGAGGGGACTTTAAATTTGATTACTCTATCCCACTCTATCCATAATCAAAACATTTTTGTCTGGGTGGGCCAGCCTTCAGTTTGAGTGGCCACCCTGGCCCTCATGTAGCCTTCCCACTGATATATATATATATATATATATATATATATATATATATATATATATA
>CAIGQV010018344.1:6747344-6774231 GCA_903798115.1 Danio jaintianensis | reverse complement strand
TATATATATATATATATATATATATATATATATATATATATATATATTGTGGCGAGAGAAGGAATTAAACAATACAAAGACTGGATTTTCAAGTAAAAGTCCTAGAGGGTGATTTAATACAATATCCAGAAGGTGAGTGCAATGTAAAGGTGGGTAGTGCTCGGGGAGGCTTCTGGATGGTGAGTAGGCATGTTCTCTGAGGTGTGCTCCGTGCAGTTTGGTGAATATGTGGATGCCGTCTTAGCTGCTCAAATCTGGAGAGAGAGGGAGAGAGATATTAGCATCTGGGTAAGTCAGGAGTTTGTAGCTCACGAAGTCTCCATTGGCTTTCGCTTATATTCTCTCCTCCTCTCCCTCTGATTATTTGCAGGTGCCGGGTGGTTGATGCTGATGAGGTGAGTCCAGGTGACAAGAATATGGCTCTGTCATGATCACCAGCGATCTGGGACTCTAGAGATCGCTGGTGAACTACATATCATTACAACTACATTTCCCAGCATTCCATCACACACACCCGGTCATCACTTCCACTCATCACACACACAGCTGCATCCCGTTCACCACTGATTTGTTGGACTTTAAATATACCCTGCACCCGTCTTGTTTTGCTCGTTCGTTAAATGTCTTTTTGATGTCCTAGTCCGGTTCCTAGTGGTATTGTATAGTTTGTTTTGCTTATGTTTGTCTTAGTTCAAGTTTTGTTATTTTGTTACTTTGTTTTCCCTGATATCCTGTTTTTGCACGATGTCTCATCATTAAATGCACATGGATCCTACCTATCTCTTGTCCCGTCTGCAATACCTCCCAGTATCGTGACAGGCTCGCTGGCGACGATGGAAAGGAGTGCTCGCCACAGTCCAAATCCCCCCGCCCCCCTTAGCGTCGTCCTGGATCGAACCGCCGTCCTGCTATGAGAGAGAGGAGATGTTAAGGGACGGTAGGGGGGAGACTTACTAGACAGACTTGCCCATCCAGACCATAATCTTGACAGGCCATCAGTGTTCCCGTGGGCGGCCCCTGCTCAATGTTGGACTTTAAAGTTGAAGTCCTGGAGCACTAGGAACCACCTAGTGATGCGGGCGTTGGTGTCCTTAGCCAATGCCATCCACTGCTGGGGTGCATGGTCCATCACCAGGGTGAAGGATCGTCCTAGGAGATAGTACTTTGACTCCAGGACTGCCTACTTTATATCCAGGGCCTCCTTCTCGATGGCCGAGTATTTTGTCTCTGCAGGGGACAGCTTCCGACTCACGTACACGACTGCCTTGTGCTCCTCTCCCTCGTGGACTTGTGACAGCACTGCACCCAGTCCGGAGTCAGAAGAGTTTGTCTGGAGGATGAAGAGGCACCCAAAATCAGGTGCATGCAGTACCAGTTTCTGGAACGCCTGTTCTGCTGCTGGGCTCCATGGTATCTTCTCTGGCTGCAACCTTCTTCGTCAGGTCTGTCAGCGGGCTGGCTATGGATGAGAAATTGGGAATAAAACATAGATAGTAGCCCACCAACCCCAAAAAGGCACGTAACTGGGATTTGGTGGTGGGTTGGGAGGTTTTCTGGATGGCTTCAACCTTGGGATGATGTGGCTGGATCAGCCCCCGGCCAATGTGGTATCCCAGGTAATTCGCCTCTGCGAGCCCAAGATGACATTTCTTGGGGTTGGCTATGAGTCCAGCCCACCGGAGTTCCAGGAGCACCCTCCGCAGATGGGTAAGGTGTTCCTCCCAATACCTCGAGTGGATCACCACTTTATCCAGGTAAGCGGCTGCATATGCTTGGTGGGGTCTTAACAGTATGTCCATCATCCTCTGGAACATGGCTGGAGCCCCATGCAGGCCGAAGGGAAGGACCCGGTAGTGCCAGTGGCCCCCAGGAGTGGTGAAAGCAGTCTTTTCTTTGGCTTTGTGTGTGAGGGGTACTTTGCAATGGGCAAGTTCGGCGGGCTGGTCATAGAACTGTCTCTGGGCGCGCTGGGCTTCGGAGAGGTGATGTCGAACTAGGGGCATCACTCTGTCAATTCTCTCCCTCATGTCCCGTACTTGCTCTATGACAGTCTGTGTGGGGCTGGGTCCTGTTCCCAGGCTTGTCGGGGCTACATCCAGAAGATCGCAGGGCTGGGGGCCAAACAGCAGTTCGAATAGGGTGAGGCCGGTGGAGGCTTGGGGAACTTCACGTATGCTGAATAACACGTACGGGATCATGAGGTCCCAGTCGCGCCCATACTCTGCCACCACTCGATGGAGCATCTTCATCAGGGTCTGGTTAAATCTCTCTACCAGACCATCTGTTTGGGGATGGTATACCGATGTCTGAAGCTGTTTTACCTTGAGAAGGTGGCAGAGGTCAGCCATCAGCCGGGACATGAACGGGGTTCCCTGGTCAGTCAGGATCTCTGAGGGGATGCCCATTTGGCTACACAGAAGAAAGAGTTCTTTAGCGATCGCCTTTGATGTTGCGAGATCAGAGGGCAGGGGGGGAGGCCGGTGTGGTGATGTTTTCTGGCGGACTGGGCATGCCTGGCAGTACCGTTTTATTTCCGCTTCCAGTTCTGGCCAGGCTGCATTAGGGTGATTGAGCTCCTGGTGTCAATTGTAGCGAGTAGTGGCTTGCCATTTAATATCACTTTTCACTCCGGGGAGCCAGGGGGAACTGTATGGTGTACAATGCATCCAGCCAGCCAGGCGCATGTACCAGGAGTCGGTGGGTCTGTGAGCATGGGATTGTCCACCGGGCTCGGGACCGCTGGTCTGCTGTCCGATCGAGAGGTACCCTCCGGCAGTCGCCAGGAGTGGTTCACTCTCAGGGGCTGCGCGGCCGCTCTCTCCCCTGTATCTCGGACCAGTGTCGCTTCTGCCAGTTCCACTGCCTCCACTAGGGTCGCCAGACTCGCTGGATTTTTCATACTCACTGGCCCCCGGAGCCGCCAAGGGAGTGCCCGCAGCAGTCTCTCAATGACGATCTTCTCAGCGACCTGGATGGCACTGGGATTATCACCAAGGAGCCACAGATGGGCTAACCGGGTTAACTGGGCTGCTTAAAGTCGAACGGGGGGCACTATCGTCAAAGGTCAAGAAGTTGAACTGTTGTCCAGCGCTCACCGGCTATAGCCACTCGTGCCAGGATTTCTTGTTTCAGAGCCTCATAGTCATCATTGTGGGGTGCTTCTAAAGCGAAATAAGTCCGCTGTGACTCCCCGGTTAGTGATGGAGCTATAATCTTTGCCCAGTCGGAGGGGAGAGGTGAGGAGAGCATTCGGCTCGCTGAAATACACACAGATGACAGATGTTTTGTTTGTGTTTTATTCCTCTTTCTTGCCCGCATTCTCCACCAGTTGTGGCGAGAGGAGGAATTAAACACAACACAAAGACTTCTCAGACGGGGTGTGCTCAGTGCAGTCTGGTGAATGTATGGATGTCTCTTAGCTGCTTGAACTTTGAGAAAGGGGGAGAGAGATATTAGCATCTGGGTAAGTCGGGAGTTTGTAGCTCACTGAGTCTCCATTGGCTTTTGCTTATATCCTCTCCCTCTGATTGTTTGCAGGTGCCGGTGGTTAGTGCTGATGAGGTGAGTCCCGGTGACAGGAATATGGCTCTCTGGCGACGATGGAAAGGAGTGCTCACGACAATTTATAAGTCAGAATTCTTAGCCCTCCTGAATTATTAGCTCCCTGTTGTTGTTTTCTTCACTGGAGATAATAATCCGGACTCACACACAGACATAGCTGTAGCTCATGATGGACTGATTAGTAGGACTATAAAGACACTTCACTTTCATATTCCTTGTTTGCTTTCTCGTGTTTGATTCTTGTCTAGTTCACCGTTTTGATTCTTTGCCACCTAGCCTAACCTCACTCCTGTATTTTGACCATGTTTATTTTATTACCTTTATGCTCCTGTTTTGCTTTTGTTTTTGACCATTGCCTGTACGACCTTGCCTTTAGTAAACTGCGTTTGGATCCGTACGTCTGTTGTCAGCATCCGCTTCATAACAGAAGACTCGGCCACAACATAAATCCAGCAGTAAAACTCATGCGTCTCCGTCAGGAGAATCGTTCCATCGAGGAATACATTAAGGACTTCATGCAGGTAGCCAATTTATCCTCAATGAATGACTTATGTATAAACATTTTGTTCTATCGTGGACTGTGCCAGATTCATCCGAGTCCCAAGAAGGGTCAGAGCTGTCACCTTAGTCCCACAAGGGCCTATCAGAGCCGTGTGACCCTCCACTGCCGCCGGAGCACCAAGAGTGGTCATTGCCATCACCAGAGCTACAACTACAAGAACTATTGATGCAGCTGCCTGATCCTAGGTCTCCTGATACACTGGGGTTGTCTGAACTGCCAGTGACTCCTGATCCAAGGCCTCCTGACCCACTGGAGTTGTCTGAACCACCAGTGCCTCCTGACCCAGAGCCACCTGATCCATCAGTGCTATTTGAACCTGAGCCTCCTCATCCATTGGGATTGTCTGAACCACCAGCCCTTCCTGAACCAGAACCTCCTGACCCACTGGGGTTGTCTGACTCACCAGTGCCTGCTGAACCAGAGGCTCCAGATCTGTCGCAGCTCCACGCTCTCTGCAGCTCTACGCTCCATGCTTCAGGCCCTCCTCAGCTCCACGCTCCAGGCCCTTCGCAGCTCCCCACTTCGCGCTTCAGGCTCTTCTCCGCTGCATGGACCTGGCCCGCCGTCCCTTCCCCTGTTCCGCCTCCACTCCACCTCCCTCCTGGACTGTACTGAGAGCGTCTGGAAGCCGTTCTTAGAGGGGGGTTCTGTTGTGATTGCCAGTTGTGTTTTCACCACTGGAGATTACTTCCAGTATTTCTAACAAACTACAACTCCCTGAACTCTTTGCACCCATCAACTCCTGCAACAGCTCCTGCAATAATTTGCACACTCACACACAGACACAGCTGTAGCTCATGATGGACTGATTAGTAGGACTATAAAGACACTTTACTTTCCCATTCACATTGCCTAGTCTTGTTTCTCTCACAAAGCACTTTTCCTTGTTTGTTTTTCTGTGTTTTGATTCTTGTCTAGTTCACCATTTTTATTCTCACCTGTATTTTAACCACGTTTATTGGATTATCTTTATGCTCCTGTTTTGCTCCTGTTTTTGACCTTTGCCTGTACGACCTTGCCTTTAATAAACTGCATTTGGATCTGCACGTCTGTTGTCAGTGTCTGCTTCATAACACCTGTATATTTTTTTCCCAATTTCTGTTTAACGGAATAAAGATCACTGTATAACAGTGGTTTGATCTGTAGATAATTGGAAAAATTTTTTTGCTTAAGGGGGCTAATAATATGACCTTAAAATGGTTTTAAAAAAAATTAAAAACTGCCTTTATTCTAGCCGAAATAAAACAAGAAAAAATGTTTTATAATATTTATATATATATATTATACAGTGCTCACAAACCTCTCATTTAAATTCATATTTTCCATATTACCTATATTCACTGAGAAATGGATAAAAATATTTATTTTTTAAATGGGGTGTATTCATTTATGCTGAGCAATAAAAACTTGGCTGTCTAAAATGTCTCTTCGTGTTCATTGACTAAAAAGAGACAAAATATAAATTATATATTTTTTGGTTTTGTTTACAGTGTTGTCAACTTATCAACTTTGTCACTATATTTAGTGACTTTTCTGACCCGCCCTAGCGACAAAGTGACTAGCGATCTTTTTGGTGTTACTGGAGATTTTTTATAGATTCTCATCTGTCCGTACTGTACCGTTCCTACTATTCTAAACAAGCTGCAGGTGATGCCATCGGCCCCTCCCCCAGTATTTCCCTTGCATAGTCAAACTAATCTGCTTCTCCTTTCTTTTCAGTTTAACCATTTAATTTGACCGTTTATTCTTTTCTTGTTCATAATCACATAGATTTTAGTGACAGTTAGTGATACCCCTTTATTAACCATAGGCTGTTAAACAAACAGAAACTGCTGCATGTGATGATGTCCGTAATATGCAAATTGACGTATGACGTAATTTAGCGACTTTTCAAGCAGAACTTAGCGCCTTATTTATTGAAAATAGTTGGCAACACTGTTTGTTTAGTCATTCATTTATTCATTCATTTTCTTTCGCCTTAGTCCCTTATTTATCAGGGGTTGGCACAGTGGAATTCACACCAACTATTCTGGCATATGTTTTACACAGCGAATGCCCTTCCAGCTGCAACCCAGTACTGGGAAACACCCATACACTCACATTCACACACAAACTCATACACTACAGCCAATTTAGTTCATCCAATTCACTTATAGCACAAGTCTTTGGACTGTGGGGGAAACCAGAGCCCCCAGAGGAAGCCCACACGAACCAGCAATGCAAACTCCACACAGAAATGCCAACTGGCCCAGCCTGGACTCGAACCAGCGTCCTTCTTGCTGTGAGACGACAGTGCTAAACACTGAGCCACCGTGCCCGCCCTTGTTTAGTCATCTTATTATTATTTTGCAGTAAGGTCACACTGCGCAGACGCAGGCAACATCACTTCCTCTAACCACACTCGTGGCATTATTTAGAAGATGACAACAAACCCTATGCAACAAACAGACACATGCTGAGAAAGCTAGGGAATGATGGTAGGCCAGCCGGGGTTCATTGGCAGAAACAGAAGAAGCAAAATTTGGAAAAACTCTCATTACAATCAAGGGGAAAATGGAATGTGTTGTGGTAAAAGAGAGAAATGCGGCCACAAAAATCGCAGGAAAAAAGACAAGCATAACGTTATTTTTTTATTTTAGATACACCAACTCATGAGGCTGTGGTTAATGTGTTTCATTTTAACGTTAGCCTTAAACATTAGCCATGGAAGCTGAAAATGACCAGTGTGTGTGTATATATTTATTAGAGTGTAGTGTTCTAATGTGCATGCCTGTATTTGTTTGTGTCAGAGAGTGTAAAGTGTGAGTGTGTCTCTGTTTGTGTGTCTACTAGTGTGTATTTATTTGTTCCTGTGTGTGTATTTGTTTAAGCACCTTGTTTCTCTATGTTAAAATTGATTGTATTCATTTTTTTCTGCCATTGTTATGTGATGCTTTTTTATTTATTTTTATTTTTTTAATTATTTTTATTTGATTGGTCAAAAAATGTTGTAAATTCAAATCAGCGTGTCACTTTCCATGTCTGGAATGTATGTGTTATTGAGTCTATAAGGTAACAATAATATAATAACTTTGTTTGAAATGGATTTGTCTGAAATAAAAAAATGGTTTTGTCTTTACTACTAGATACTTATACTAAATTGAATGGGTTAAATAAAACTATACTAAATGTTATCGATTTTTGTCAACTACAACTAGACAAAAAAAAATGAATGTGTGAATGTGACTAAAACTAATAAAAACTAAAATGTCAGCTTCACACAAAGACTAAACTAAAACTAAAAAAACATTATCCTCATCTCAAAGGTGTTTTATGCAGGACAGTCAAGTTCCTCTGCACCAAATTCATCCAAATCATTGTTTTTATGGACCGTGCACTGGAGCGCAGCCATGAAACAATAGCAGGCGGTTTTCCCCAAACTTTTCTCACAAACTTCTGAGCATTTCACCAACCCCTAAAAAACAAAACCACACCATTCCATAACATTCTCCTGGCAACCGCCAAACCATCCAGGCAGAGAAGCACGATAACTTCACTTTAGAAAACAGGTATTCGCTACTCTAGAGTCCAGTGGTGGCATGCTTTAAATCACTGCATCTGAGACTTTGCTGAACACTTGGTGATATAAGGCTTGTATGTAGCTGCTCAGCCATGGAAACCCATTCCATAAAGCTCTCTATGCACTGTTGTTAAATTAGACTAAATTACACACAAAGTGTGGAGGCCTGTAGATATTGATTCTGCAAGTTGGGGACTTATACGCACACTATGTGCCTCAGTATGCACTTGCCACAGTCTGTGATATTATGTTTTGAGTAATAAATTGCAAGTAGCTGTTGTTCCCATTTCTTCCACTTTGTTATAAAACCACTAACAGTTGACCATATAATATTTAGTAGTAATGAAAGATCACAAATTGGCATTGGCAGCAACCTATATGGCAGGGTAAAGTTTAATTATTTATTTTTTATTTCAAAGAGTAACATAAATATCATCAAGGGACTTCACATCGCAGAGCTAGCTTTGGCTACTTATGTATTATATTAAAAGGATTATATTATATCAATTGAAATATAGAGGCTTATTTTTCCAATGAGACAACGCTATCTTCATCACTGTAGAGCAGGGGTCACCAAACTTGTTCCTGGAGGGCCGGTGTCCTGCAGATTTTAGCTCCAACCCTAATCAAAGACACCTGAACAGGCTAATCAAGGTCTTACTAGGTATACTTGATACATCCAGGCAGGTGTGTTGAGGCAAGTTGGAGCTAAACCCTGCAGGGCACCGGCCCTCTAGGACCGAGATTGGTCCAGGGCTGTAGAGTATTAACATTATGGAGCCAGGAAAGAGTCTAGTAATGATGGTCTTTCACTGAATGAACATCTGCAATGAACCTCAGAAGGCCATTTGTTGATGAATCAATTCTCTTCACCTGCCTCTGTCTTACATGGGATTTGCTCTGGTTTCCAATCAGCTGATTAAAAGCATTGATTAGGCTTTCTGGCACATATAGATATTAGACCTTTGCTATTTGTCTGGAGATGTATGCCATTCCCCTTTGATTAACGCATTTCACATAAATGCATCAAGCAATTCAGTTCATGAAATTATCAAAAATTGTTTATCCTTTCTAGTGGTTGTATGGTTTAAGGATTGAGAAAAGTTTCCTGCTAGCACAGTTAACTGAAATAATGTTATTATGTTATTACTAGTGTGTGGGTGGGGGAAGTGTTGGAGGGGGTTTACGTTGTCAGGTTATAAATAAAGTAATTGATTCCCATTCTCTGTTTGCTCACATAGAGGAAAAAGCCCTACACTTAAGTATAATTCCAAAAAGATCACATGAAATTGATAAGTAGTTAATTAATGAATCTCGTACAATATCAAACATCGAAAATTAAATGGCCCAAAGGTATTATTAATATGTTTGACTAATTACTATTTTATTGACTATGGATTAGTATGGTATTGTTCTATGGTCTGTTGAAATTCTTGAATCTGATTTTCTAGAACAGTGTTTCCCAACCATTTTTTGAACCTGTTAGTTGTGGTTGGACAAAAGACTACCAATGATTTGAATAAATGTAAAATGCACATAACATGTCACCAAGCCCAAATAGATCCATGCTGACACTTTTTAAATAAAACTGGAAAACCAAATTGCAGGGAGAAGTAGAACATCCGATTCAGGAGGAACAATAGGGTTTCATCCGAACACTGGACCACCTTTATACCCTCCCTAGATACTCAAGTTTTTTTGGACAGAATTTGTAAGCACCACCTTCAGGTTGAAGGTTAGTTCTTACCACAAGTGGAGATTGACAGATGGATTGGTGTAGTGGCAGGAACAATGCCGCAAAGTTCTAAACAGGTGGATTAATGTAAGGATGACTTTGATCATGTCATGTTGCAATATAATGTTAACAAGGTTAAGGTAGTGCCAGACACTTCAATAATCAAAGCTTTGCAAAATTTACAGCCTGCTGATGTTATGCACAGACAGGAGTAGTGGGGGCACTGTATCAGCTCTAGGGGTTACACAAAGGAAATTTGGGGAATTCAGAAGATGGCTCTGGCCGTTAGGGAAACTCATGAGACGGCTTCGGCCGTTTGGGGAACTCAGGAGAAGGCGCAGGCCGTTCGTTCGGGTAACTCTGGAGACTTTGCCACCTGCCACTCAAGGAGCCATGTGGGGAGATCCGGTGCCTGTCATCTAAGGATTTTAAAGGATCTGGTGCCTGCCTTTCAGCCATTCGGGAAGCAGGCGGCGGCAGACGCTCAGATGGCAGCGGCTGCTCAGGTGACAGCGGCGGTGGTGTGCATGGTTCGGGATCCATCCCGATATCTGTCTTTAGGTCAGTGTCCTTCTGTCACAACACACAGTGGACTTGACATGAGAAGTATAGAATTCAACAAAGTTTATTGAAAACAGTGTATTCAGAGTCTTAGCTTGTGGTGGAGAGTTCGTTGAAGAGATGGGGAACTCCGTTGCAGACACACAAGATAATTCAGGAATACGAGGAGCCAGGGGAGATCACAGAGATGCTGGAGCAGGAAAAATGCTGGAGGGAAACACAGAGACGCGGGAGTAGGAGAAATGCTGGAGGGAACCGTTGGGACTCTGGAGTAGGAGAATCGCTGGAGATGGATCGGGTGAACACTCAATGTGTGAGTTTCAGGACCGACAATAGTGAAGTGAATGGAGGTGCTCTTTATTGTGTGTGCGCGTGTGTCTGTCTCCAGGTGCTGGTGATTAGTAATCAGGTGAACTGGGTGATGAGGAATGATGTGCAGGTGTGGGGCTGAATGGCTTTTGGAGTAGGTGATTGAGAGCCTGGTTAGACTGACAATCAGTTCCTTCACTAACTAATTATTTGATTCTTATTAACCAATTTATATTTTCCCCCTTACTTAGTGAGTTATATTAACTTTTTATTTATAGAGTCAATTGTTTGTCATTTCAATGCTTCACAATAACCTCAGTCAGTTTCATTATACTGAAATGAGAAACCAGTATACTCTTCATCTTATGAGAATGATTGATTTTTATTTTTTTCATTTTCAGGAAAATTAACTTTTATGAAATATCTTCTGCACTCCGCAGTATATTCAGGATTAATTTAAGATTTCATGATGCAGCTTCATCATTCTTCAGCTCTAGCAAAGAAACTAGAAGCAAAATTTTCCATGATGACCACTATATATTCTACACTATAGATGACTGACTCATGTAGATTTTAATTCTGTATAGCAACTCACAGTGTGCAACCACTATGTGTAACTGTTTATCACACCTCATGACTGTGTGATTCATTATTTGTCCACACTTGTCCATATTCATTCTTTCAAAGTATGAAGCAGAACATTCTTATGGCAGGAACAATCATATGCTTGTATTCAACTGTTTCTGAAAATCTGTCAAATTCTTTGAGTCTGCTGTGCTTAATAAAGGCATCACAAAGGGGTTGACCATTTTGCACACACAGTACACCAATCACAGAAAAACGGTAAGAGCTTGCTCAAAATAGCAAGTTCTGACTGTGTTTGGCTCTATGAAATGTCTCAGAATGTGTTTTTATTGGTCATCTAAAAATTAAGTCATGTTTGTAAATTCTGTGTAGTATACTGCATTCTATTCAAAGTCAGGTGTATATTAGGCTTCTTAAAATATAGCATTCTTATAAGTTTCCTCACTAATGATGTAACAGCTTCACATAGATGTCACATTAACCCTTAGCCTGTTCTGTCTTAACAGACTTTTTAGAGAGATTTTGACCACTTCTTTAGATATGTCCATCACTTTAAACTAGCAAAGGCCAGCCTTCCAGCATAGGCTTGGTAATGTAATAATACCTCTGCAAACCTAATTTCTAACAGATGGCCTTGTACCTGACTCAATACATGCTTTCAAAGTGGTTTGCTTACTAATCAAGAGCGCAGGAATAAAGCAAATGAAACATTTTTTTTTCAAAAGCAGTGCACTATAATATTTCTAGCCCGCAGAGAAAAAAAATTTCCTTTGGAAAAGAGCTGAGAACCGCTTTTCCAATTAAAGGCACTGAATGAAATCTGTGGCAGCGCTCATTTGAAAGTCTTGATCTATAAGAGCTGTCTGTAGCCAGCGGCAGACACTGTGACTCACTGTAGTCCAGCAGCCCACTGTTGAAGTCTGAAATCAAACCTTGCCAATGGTGTCTATATCCTCTGTCACATTACAATGTTTGAAGATTTGAACCTCAATGTTTTATCAAAAGTATAATTAATCATAAAATCATTACTTTTCCTTTTGTGTTCCTGTGACATTGCAAGAATTTTGCAACAATAATATCCCTTGTAATTAATCCTTCCTTGTTGAATTATAACACACAGTCAAATTTATTCTTAGTCCGTGCATTAAAGAGCCCAATTAATGGTAATTGCAAGTACTCTGTGATTAACTCTAAGAATTAATAAAGGCACTGTCACATAAAAACTAGGCTGACCCCATTAGTCTGTTTTAACAAATGAGCATTAGGCCTGAGCAACAGTGAGCTATTGGTCTAAATGAGCCTCAAAGAGCTTAGAGGAGAAAAGAACTTCATCTGTGCATCAATGCATTTCTGCCCTTGAACTTCTATTCTACTGTTCTAGCTACTGTTTAATGCACAAAAAGTCAATAAAGCTTAAACATGCTACACACAACATGAAATTGTTTGAAATACACTATTCAAAACGTTTAAATATTTCTGAGTTTCAGATCAGTTTCTGATCATATTTATTTTAACAGTGTAATTTAATCACATGGTGGCACTGTTTGACAGTTCCTTAGAATACACTATTATACAATTAAAACGTTTTAACTGAGTTAAGTGCTTGCTTAAGTATGAGCTTTATGTAGGATTGGCAGAGACATATACAGAACCAGCCACAGTCACAGAACAGTCAAATACTTGTCTGGGCAAGTGGATCATGTGATTCAGAAAAGGTCAAGTTTAGGTTTAGACAGAATAATTACTACCAAATGTTACTGCCATAACCCAATTGTGTTGAATACAAAGAACAGCGTAGGTCTTTGTCTTCTGCTTCTTTATTAATTCTACTGTAAAATTGACCTTACAGACCAAAATCTAAGACTAGGGTATGAAACTTGCCCTGAATAGTGATTCTCAAAACTGGTTCTTGTAATGAGGTTGCCTCAGAGCAAAAACATCACTGGTTCGAGTCCTGGCTGGGCCAGTTGGCATTTCTGTGTGGAGAAGACCAGAATTGAGAACCACTGCCCTGAAGATAGTTGGTACACAGGAAAGGTCAGAGGTCATTTGAAAAAAATAATGTGCAAGTGTTTCTCAGACTGACTTGTATTCAGTATTATATGACCTAAATTCATTTGCATTCAATGTAAATTTGTATTTCATTTTGTCCAAAGTGCCATGATTGTCTGTCTTTTTTGAGCACATTTGTCTATCTTGCCAAAAATTGGCACAATTATATCTTCTTTGTGTGGTTGCTAAACATGGCTGATTTTCTTTGGAAATTAGTACTGCTGCTCATTGGATTCACACTTGTTCTCTCTTCTCTTGTTATACTTTATTTCTGGGTTCCTTTTGGCAATACTTCTCTGTCAAAATGGTTTGTGGGGTTTCACATATTGTCTTCCTATAGTTCTTTAGAGATTGCTTTTACAGTAGGGTCTCAATCGGCTGGCCTGCAGCCCAATTATGGCCCCTCCTTCCCCTTTGACCCACAACTGACGTCTAAAAGGATTTAGCCCCCCAAAATTATATATTTAAATATTTTACTAATTTTATGCAGTTGCATTTAGCCACTTGTGGTTTTGACACCTACTGGACATGTAAGGTATATATATATATATATACCTACTATATATACATACATACTACATATACTGTTTAGTTTTACTTTTGGTTTCTATCAGTGCATATAGTCGAGTAACAGACATGCAGTTTCTTTCTGTGGCTGATTTAAATGTTGAAATCTTGGAAATATATGTCCAGAACTGCTCCATTTTTACTAAAACTCTATTTTTTGTAAATATTCAAGGGTCATTCTATTATTATCAGTTTTACACCACCTGCATTTTGTTGTACAAACACTTAACACTTTAGCCTACACGCGATGCTGGTGGTTAAACAAATATGATTATTTTGCTAATATTCGACTGTATGCGTATTAAGATTTGTATAAAAACTATGTACATAAGTAAAATTTGAATGTCAAGCTGGTTGAATTGAACATGTTAAAATAAATGTGAATATATACATAATATTTTCCCTCTTTGTTGTAGTTTTACAAAAAAATAAATAAATAAAAGATATTGAGAAGAACAATTGCTAGTAAAGTCACTAAAGTTACCCAAACTGCTTTGTGGTGTTTTTATCTAGCGTACACGATCTGTTAAACCTTTGATTAAGCAACAATTGGTTAAAACAGAATAATAGATTATTATTGGTTATTATGCCAATTATCTGTAGTACTTTCATAGCAATTTAAACTACCCCTTCAATATGTATCACAAAAAACAAAAAGCAAGAGTTTTTACTGAATATACAATATAGAAAAAGGACTGAGTTTGTGTCTAATGCACGGCCATACACAAAACAGCCAAAGATATATTTCAGCAACTGTGTGACACAATTGAACATGCTGATTTGCAATACCACAGGTAATGCTTGAAATATAAACGTCATGTCTGTTGTTGTCACGGTCACACAAGGAAGTGTAAACTTCTAGGGTGTTTATTCAAGTGATATGCTTAATAGTAGTTAGGTGAAGTAGGTGAACGGTGTTGAAGAAGGTGAGCGATCTCACACGCACACACAGTTCAGCAGCTCAGTTCAGTTCAATGGCTATTGCCAACATAAGAACAGTCACTTCCCTTATATCGGTGCTTTGGCATTCACAGAAGGAGGATATCCATGGAAGAGCGCAGGAGAAGACAGGAGAGAAGACGAAGGGGACCATACGAGTCTGATTCCAGCTGATGACTGAGTGAGTGAGGTGAGTATTTGTAGTGTGTGGTGATTGCAGGTGCAGGTGAGGGTTCACGGGTGTGGTGCGTGGTGGATGGTGAGTGAGAACAAGCAGCGGGTGTGACAGGTCCCCCCCCCCCTCCACGGGTGACTCCATGCACCCTGGACCGGCGGCGGAGACGGCCTCGACCTCTGGGAGCTGGGCGATTTGGGTGTTGGCGGTGGAATTCCTCGAGGAGGGTCGGATCTAGAATGTTGTTACGGGGTGTCCATGATCTCTCCTCGGGACCGAATCCTTCCCAGTCTATGAGGTACTGGAGTTGGCCGTTCCGTCGCCGGAAGTTGAGAACTTCCTGGACTCGGTAGATGTTGTCACCGAGGACTTCGGTTTGTTTTGGAGGGAGAGGCGGTTCCGGTTCTGTGGAAGGAGGGAGAACTGGGTCAGTGTGAGTTTTGAGCAGAGAAACATAGAATGTGGGGGAGATCCGATAAGAAGGAGGCAGGTTGAGACAATAGGTGACTGGGTTAATTTGGGAGTGGATGGTGAAGGGTCCTATGTAACGGGGACTCAGCTTACGGCAAGGCAGACGAGGCGGATGTCTCTGGGGGAGAGCCATACCTTATCCCCTGGGTGATATACGGGATTAGGTAGCCTACGGCGATTGGCGGCGTCCGTGTACCTCCGTACTGACTGCTGAAGGTGGGTATGGGCTGAGTCCCACACCCTCTCACTCTCTCGGAACCAGTGATCTACTGTGGGCACTTCGGAGGTTTCGCCAGTCCACGGGAACAGGGATGGTTGGTAACCTAGGATACATTGAAAGGGAGTTAGACCAGTAGCAATCTGACGAAGGGAATTTTGAGCATACTCATACTCAGATACTGGCTCCAGGTGTCCTGGTGGCGGGTGCAGTACGTTCGGAGATAATGGGATATCTCTTGTATCTTTCGCTCGGTCTGTCCATTGGTCTGAGGGTGGTAACCTGAAGATAGACTGACGGTTGTGCCTAATAGTTGGAAGAACGCCCGCCAGACCCTGGAGATAAACTGTGGTCCCCTGTCGGACACGATGTCTTTGGGAAGTCCGAAATTGCGGAAGACGTGATGAAATAGAGCTTCTGCGGTTTCTAGAGCCATGGGAAGCCCTTTCAGAGGGATACGTTTGCAAGCTTTTGAAAAGCGGTCGACGACGACTAATATAGTTGTGTAACCTTGTGATGCAGGTAGGTCCGTGGCAAAGTCTACCCCGATGTGGGTCCAGGGCCGGTGGGGAATAGGCAGTGGTTGTAGTTTCCCTTCAGGCAGACGATGAGGAGTAGTGACAATGGCACAGACTGAGCATCCCCGAACGGGTGACGTTTTTTGCCATGTTAGGCCACCAGTACTTTTGTCGGAGGAGTGAGAGGGTTTGCCTGCTGCCAGGGTGTCCAGAGCCCAAGGAAGTGTGAGTGCTGTCCAGGAGTGGAAGACGATATCTGGTGGGTACATAGGTCAGGCCCGGAGGGAGTTCAGGGGGTGCTGGTTCTTCCCGGGTGGCGGAGAGAATATTCTCGTCCACTTGCTACATAATGAGAGCTAAGAAGACTGATGAGGGTAGGACTGGTTCGGGTAGGTGATCATGGGGGTCTGGAGAGTACATGCGGGAAAGGGCGTCGGCTTTCAGGTTTTTGTGGCCAAGTCGGAAAGTGATTTGGAAGTTGAAGCGGGCGAAGAACAGTGACCTTCTGGCTTGTCGTGCATTTAGCCATTTGGCAGTGCGGAGATATTGCAGGTTTTTATGGTCGGTGACTACGGTGAAGGGGAACTGAGCTCCCTCGAGCCAGTGACGCCACTCTTCGAGGGCGAGCTTGATGGCGAGTAGCTCACGATATTCAATCCCATAGTTCTGTTCGGCCGGGGAAAGCTTCCGGGAATAATAAGCACATGGATGGAGAGCTCGGGGTTCACCGGACCATTGGGACAAGACGGCACCGACTCCGGTATCGGCAGCATCGACCTCTACGGTGAAAGCCTGTGTGGGATCTGGGTGTTTGAGAATAGGTGCAGTGGTGAACTTATGCTTGAGTGTGTTGAAGGCTTGACGGGCATCGGTATCCCATGATAGAGTTCGCCGTCCGCCTTTCAAGAGGGAAGTTAGGGGAGCTGAGAGAAGACTGTACTGACGAATGAAGTTGGCGAACCCAAGAAACCTCTGCAACTCTTTTACGGTTTTGGGTTCTTCCCACTTGGCAACTGCATCGACCTTACAGGTTTCCATACTGACCCCCTCCGTAGAGATCACGTATCCGAGGAAGGATATGGAGGATTTATGGAACTCACACTTTTTTTTGTTTTCAAGTAGAGTTGGTGTTGGCGGAGACGTTGGAGGACTTGTTGGACGTGGTGTCGATGTTCTGTGGGATTACGGGAGTATATGAGAATGTCATCTATGTAGACAATGGCGAACTGGTGAAGGAAATCTCGGAATATCTCATTGATAAAGTTTTGAAAGATGGAAGGACTGTTAGCTAGGCCATAGGGCATCACGAGGTATTCATAATGGCCGGTGGGTGTGATGAAGGCAGTTTTCCATTCGTCCCCCTTTCGGATACGTATCAGGTTGTAAGCGCTTCAGAGGTCTTGTTAAACTGAAGTGGTAATGGGTAGGCGAACTTAACGGTTGCATCGTTGAGCACCCGATAGTCGATACAGGGCCGAAGACCTCCATCTTTCTTCCCCAACGAATAAGAAGCTGGAGGCAGCTGGTGATGTGGAAGGTCGGATGAACCCCTGATGGAGAGCTTCCTGGATGTAGTTCTCCATAGCGATGTGTTCTGGACGAGAGAGGGTAGATTCTTTCGTGGGGCAGTTTAGCGTCTGGCAGCAGGTCGATACTGCAATCCCAGGACCGATGTGGGGGTAACTGGGTTGCTTGTTCCTTACTGAAGACGTCCAGGAAAGGAGTATAGATGGCCGGGATATTGCTAGATGTGGAGCTGACAGCGCTTTCTATGGTGGTGGTGTGGATGTGAAGGGAATTCTGGTTCAGATTATGACCAGCAGGGGAAGTAAGATGACCATGGTGTTCGCAGGCTGTGCTCCACTCCAAGATCTCTCCGGTGTTCCATTCAATCTTGGGTTGGTGCTGTGCAAGCCAGGGTCTGCCTAAAATGACGTCCACATTAGCACGGGGTAAGACCAACAGAATGAGTTTCTCACGGTGATTAGGAGGCGAGAGAATAGTGACTTCCTGGGTCCTTCGGCTGATTTTGCCATCGCCTAATGGTGAGTTCTGTATAGTGGTGATTTTATAGAAAGTTTTACTACTCACAGAGGGGATGTTATGTTTGATAAGGAAATGAGACGAAATAAAGTTTCCAGCCGCTCCAGAATCCACCAGTACATGTATGGGGTAAGTGCAAGTATCAATGATTAGTTGTGCTTTCAAATGAGGAATACGAGAAACGGTAGGTGTGAGAGTGACTTTACTCACCATTAGGCGAGGCGGACGAACTGGACAGGCGGAAAGGAGGTGAGACGCTTCCCCACAATACAAGCAGAGTTTATTTATAATTCGGCGTTGTCGTTCGGAAGCTTCTAGGTGATAGGAATCGGTGATCATGGGTTCGTCCTCATCTGGTGGTGGTGAAGGAGCACTGGGAATAGGAACATGATTCGGACGTGGTGGAAGGGTACAGGCTGAACGGTGTTGGGAAACACTAATGGCTTTTTTGATAAAAGTCTCTAGGTTGGCATTGTCCTCATAAATAACCAAGTGTCTTTGAGTGCTGGGTTTCAGACCTCTGCAATAGGCGGCTAGGAGGGCCACTTGGTTCCAGCCGCTACTTGTGGCGAGGGCTCGGAATTGCAGCATGTATTTGTGGATGGAGGCATTACCTTGGCGGAGAGTGAGTAGTTCATCGTGCACGGACAAAGGGGTAAGTGAGACTGCAAACACCTTTAAAATGGTCTATGAAAGATTGATAGGTGGCCACCACTGGACTTCGGGCATTCCAGAGGGCGTCCGCCCACTGGAGGGCTCGTCCTGTAAGATGGGAAATTAGGAAGACAACTTTTGAGAGTTCGCTGGGGAATTGGTGAATGTTAGCTTCAATATACAGTGAACATTGTAGCAGAAAACCAGTACAGGTACTCGGCTCGCCGGAGTAGTTCATCGGTCAAGCGAGGGGTGTGCTGGCATTTGGTGGGGCGGCTGGTAGGGTTTGCCGGAGAGTGTTTACCATGCCGGCGAATGGATCCATAGCGGCTCCGGTCTGAGCAGCGTTAGCTTCCATTAGCCGTGGTAGTTTGAGGGGCTGGAATCCTGTCACGGTCACACAAGGAAGACAAGGAAGTGTAAACTTCAAGGGTGTTTATTCAAGTGATATGCTCAATAGTAGTTAGGTGAAGTAGGTGAATGGTGTTGAAGAAGGTGAGCGATCTAACACGCACACACAGTTCAGCAGCTCAGTTCAGTTCAACCGCTATTGCCAACATAAGAACAGTCACTTCCCTTATATCGGTGCTTTGGCATTCACAGAAGGAGGATATCCATGGAAGAGCGCAGGAGAAGACAGGAGAGAAGACGAAGGGGACCATATGAGTCTGATTCCAGCCGATGACTAAGTGAGTGAGGTGAGTATTTGTAGTGTGTGGTGATTGCAGGTGCAGGTGATGTTGATTAGTAATCAGGTGAGGGTTCACGGGTGTGGTGCGTGGTGGATGGTGAGCGAGAACGAGCAGCGGGTGTGACAGTTGTCCTATGATGCATCAATTACATCAGGTTTGCACTTTCTTCTTGTGCTTGAATGTTTAAATGGCTTTCCTGTTAGTTGTCAGTCACTGCGATGGCCCCAAGCCAATTTGAGTTTGAGACTTTAGGAAAGCTTTGAGTTTGAGTTTCAGACTTTAGGATAGATGCAATGATCTGCCCTCTCCTGTTTTAATGTATATGCTGTCCTTTGTCAATATTATAAAACAGAGTTAATTTTCCCAATTATGCTGATGGTGCTTAAAATACATTTTGTATATAATATATACTGCATTAAACCATATTCACACAAGTTTATTGTTTGGGGACATTGAGTGATTTAATTCAATTCAATTCAAGTTTATTTGTATAGCACTTTTCACAATAATTATTGATTCAAATCAGCTTTACAAAATGTGCACATTATCACATTACAATCAAAATCAGAAAAGTTGAGATTATTAATTACTATAACTTTATTAGTGGGGCGTCACGGTGGCGCAGTGGGTAGCACGTTCGCCTCACAGCAAAAAGGTCGCTGGTTCGAGCCTCGGCTGGGTCAGTTGGCATTTCTGTGTGGAGTTTGCATGTTCTCCCCGTGTTCGCGTGGGTTTCCTCCGGGTGCTCCAGTTTCCCCCACAAGTCCAAAGACATGCAGTATAGGTGAATTGGGTAAGCTAAATTGTCCGTAGTGTGTGTGAATGAGTGTGTATGGATGTTTCCCAGTGATGGGTTGCAGCTGGAAGGGCATCCGCTGCGTGAAACATATGCTGGATAAGTTGGCGGTTCATTCCGCTGTGGCGACCCCAGATTAATAAAGGGACTAAGCCGAAAAGAAAATGAATGAATGAATGAACTTTATTAGTTACTAATAACTTTAACTAAATGACTAGTAACTAATAGCTTTTAACAGTAAAGTTATTATATATAAACATAGTTAACCTGCAGTTATATAGTACAGTGCTCAGCGTAAGTACACCACTCACAAATCTATCTTTTGAATTTATATTTTTAATAGGAAGCTATACAATATTATATTTGTGCATATACATTAGATTAGTCAGTACTGAAGCCAAATCTGGAGCTTATCTAACAAAATAACTTACGATAACGGTCCAAAAACTAGTACACCCAAATTTATATGTTATAAAAAAATATTAAATACAAATTTTAAAAAAATCAAGAGAAGCAAAAAAAGTGAAAAATTTTGTTGAAATTTTGTTTGTTGTAATTTTTTTTTTTTACAATATTTAGCTTGACTTTAATTGTATTATCTTTCAATTTCTAAATATGTTTGGTGACTAAAATATTTTTTATAAATATATCTGTTTAATACATTTTTTATTTTTTTAATGCAGCAAAATATATTGCCTTTATTCACTGTAAAATGGATAAAAATATTCATTTTCAAAATGGGGTGTACTCAATTATGCTGAGCACTGTATATAGGTGATGTCTATGTGTACATAATCAATGAAGTGTATTAAGTGTTCATGTTGTACTTCAAGTCCTCGATGGTTGGCATCATCTCTTTACAAGTCTTGGTTCTCATCAATGGTGCTGCACAATCTCTAGAGGCCTCGGGATGGGCATCCCCAGGTGGCAATAGGGAACAAAGAAAATAATTAGTATAGCTGTTGTTCATAATGTATTTGAACAAGAGATACTAAATGTCAATGTGAATATGTAGTGCTATGAATGAAAATAGTAATTATATAAACAAACAATGAAACAGACATATAAAACAAGTATTTTTACCAAAGTGCCTGGTGTATTATTAATCTAATAATACGAGGAACAGACACCGTTTCTATGGGGTAGATATGAATTTCTGTGTTTTAAGTGGGATGAGCAAGGATCTATATGGCTATAATGTGAATTTTCATTAACTAGTCAAACAGAGCAAAGCATCCTGGAAATGTTGTCCAACAGGAGTTCAGCACCAGCTCTGCTAGGGTGCAGACCATCAGCAGGGAAAAGCCTAGGACGCTCACAGACAACATTCCAGTTATTAACAAAGAGCATCTTCTGTTCTCCACACCATGTTAATAGCTATTTATTCGGAGCAAATAGTAAAGTGCATCAAA
Source organism: Danio jaintianensis (assembly GCA_903798115.1). Lineage (NCBI taxonomy): Eukaryota > Metazoa > Chordata > Actinopteri > Cypriniformes > Danionidae > Danio > Danio jaintianensis. The sequence continues at coordinate 6,752,823 of CAIGQV010018344.1, read as the reverse complement.
CTGTCTCGATCAGGTTCCTGAACTCCCTCATCAGAATCTCCGTCTGGTGTTGTTCACCCCCACATGCAGGACGGCAGCTCAGATGTTCTCACTTAGGATAGTGGGTACCTTAGCAGAGGCATTGTTAACACAGGCACCAGAAAAGCAGTGAGTGCATACATTATTACCCTTAGTGAAAGTAGCACTGACGTCTCGAACGATGGGTGAATCGGTTCTCTGTGTGGATCTTGAACACAGGAGGCGATGGTGGAGGAAAGACTCTCCCTGGGGTCCTGGTTCGCGTCTACCCGGCTGCACCCCAGGGGGGCGCAGTAGCCCAGCGCCGTAATGAACGTCACTCAAGCATGCGCAGTGCATTGACAATTATGCGCAGTTATGTGAGCATCCACAGTGCAATTTGAAAATTAACCCTTCTTATTTTCTTAATCTCTTGAATTATAATATCAACGTGTTCTATGGTCAAGTTTATAAGAATGGGATTTACCTACAGCAGTTCTAACTGTAGATCTGCTGAATTACTAAAATGTATTCAGTATGACGGTGAAACACTGTATATTTCTAGACAAACCATCCTTCTGCAATCTTATACCAAAATAAGGGCAGTTTTAATAGCCAAATATGTGGGAGAGGGTTGCAATTATGTGATTGTATTGAATTGCAATATGGAGCAGTTGAGTGTTAAAGTTAAATAAAAAATTTATTCACAGAATACTTGAAAATGAAATGATTTAATGACAAACATTTGCTATGGTTACAACTGAATTAATTACAAAATAAATGTGCAAAATGATAAAACATTAAATGATAAAAACATATAATATTAATTGTACCAGCTTAAATGTAAAATAAGTTACCTGAGAGGGAGAGAGAGAAAGGACAGAGAGTAGGTCCTAGAGAAAGCCAGATAGCAGTAGAGCCAGAGAAGAAAGACTCAAGAGCAGAAAAGACTAGAGCAGGAAAGAGCCAGAGCAAAAGCTACAATCTTGTTTTGCATCTTCTTTAACCATGTGACCAAAGCCTAAATACTGAGACATTCAAACTGACCAATCCAAATAGCAATTTGTAACCACACCATAAACCACATGAAATTCAAACACAGGTCACCCAGGCCCTGTTTTTATCATCACTTCTACCTTTGGACCCTGTATGGACTTTCTTGGGGAAAAAGACATGGTTTGCTATAAAAACAAATGCAAATTTCCTCTGGCCAAGGCTAAAACAAGAGGTAGCTGCTTACTGTCGAACGCGTTCCATCTGTCATGTCATAGGGAAACCAAATCAGGTACTCCCTTCTGCGCCGTTGGTTCCAATTCCTGTTTTTGGGGAGCCTTTTGAACATGTGATTGTGGCTGTGTTGGGGCACTTCCGAAATGCTGAAGAAACACTGTTGGGATACAGGAAATGAGTAGGACAAGGGAGTACCGTTTGTTTTGTTTGCTATTCGGGAGATTCCTCAAGAGTCTCTGTGCTTTAGTCCAGCTGAATTGGTATTTGGCCATAGTGTTCAAGGCCCATTGAAGGTTCTTCAGGAACAAATGCTTGGACTGAACAATCACCTGAGTTCTAAGGGAAACGTTTTGATTATGTGGCTCGTATTTGTGAGCGTATGCAGGAAGCTTGTGCTCAAGCCAGATATGCTCTTTCAAAAGCTCAAGTCTGTATGAAACATAATTTTAATAAGGCATCTGTCTCACTCCTGTTCTGTAGGGTATAATGATAATTGTGTTGTTGCCAGTTCCAGGGTCTGCATTGCATGCACGTTTTGAGGATTCTTATTGTAGCAGGGTGGAATAGCCCTTTATGGCTATTGGCTGGTGCAACACAGTTACTATTGGCTGGGTCATGTTAAGTCTTCGAACCTATCAGATTCCAGTTAGGAAGTATAAAAATTAGCAAAAATCACAAATTCGCTCAATTTCTCTTTTGTTTAGGTCTATTCTTAGGTCTATAATTTTTTTCTTGGTTGTGATTTTTTTATTTATTTATTTAAGTAGTTTCTTAATTTAAATTCTTGTACATTCTGTATGGTGTGGTTTGTTTGTTTTTTTGTATTAATTTTTTTAATCTTTTTGTTTTTGTAGGGGGGAGGCCCAGCTGGGCGTATTGCATTAGTGTGTGTGTCTGTGTATACACTGTGTGTTGTGCTATATAGATTTTATGGAATAAGTTTGCTGTGTATTCACAAGGTTTTTTGTGTGTATTCATTGGTGAGGTGGACATTTGCAAACCCTGCTGGTACTTTGCTCTATTTCTCTGGATTATTGTTGGCTTTTTTTTGTAAATTTTGCATTTAAATGGTGGCTCATGCTAAAGAAATATATTTTGTACGTTTTTTAATTATTATTATTTTTTTAATAAAGTGTCTTTTTTGAGTTTACGTTTCAATGCTCACTCTGCTTTGGCTACGAACCTAGGTGCCTATTTAATATTATTATTCCTGGCGTAGCTGGGTGGCGTAGTCGTTTAGGTGTTGATTAATTACTTGTGCCCCGCCACCTTATGAAGTACTGAGTAAGAGAGGTGAGACTGATTACATCATTAAGACACCTGATCATAAAAGACAAAAGCGTATTTGTCACATAAAAAGCCTATCATTCTAGAAAGAAAGTGCCATCTCCATGTTAAAAAGGGAATACAGAGCCTGCAGTTTCTTTGGTTGCGGTGAACTGCAAGGCTGTGTTACCTTTTTTCAAGTATGTTGAACTTGAGATTCATGAAGTGAAATTGCAAGTCGATCCAATGCCTTTTGCTTGCTTAACTAATTCTGAGATCCTAACTGGTTCTTGGGTATGGCAGGGTATTACAGACGTTTCTGTATGAACTTTTCTTCTGCTGCCAATCCCCTGACTGATCTGCTTAGCCCTTCAAGGACATTTTTTGGTCAGCGAAAAAGTCAGGCTGCTTTCGAAACTATCAAGCAGTTACTTTGTAGTTCACCTGTGTTGGCGGCTCCTAACTTTTCTCTCCCTTTTAAATTAGAGGTTGATGCCAGCGCAGTGGGAGCAGCGGCTGTGTTGTTGCAGGAGGATAGGGAAGGCTTTGACCACCCGATTTGTTTGTTCTCTAAGAAGTTTAATAAACATTAGTGTAACTATTCAACAATTGAGAAGGAGGCTTTGGCGTCGTTGTTGGCTTTACAACATTTTGGTGTATGTTGGGTGTATCTATCCAGTGATTGTACACCCAGACCACAATCCTCTCACTTTCTTGTGTCAAATGTACAACAAGAATCAATGGCTGATGCGGTGGGCTTTAGTTCAAAATTACAACATTGAGATTCGACACAAGAAAGGAGTGGATAATGTTGTTGATGATGCACTTTATAGAGCATAAATAAGTCCATATTCTATTGTATGTACTGTTGTGGAAAATTGTTCTGGATTGCAAAAACATTTTCTAAGTTAAAAAAAAAAAGTCAGAGTCTCAAAAAATAAAGAAGTCTGAAGTCTTCAAAGTTGCTAGGCAGAAGCATTTATTGTCACAGCAAACATTTACAATAGATACAATCAGTTAAAGGTCTGATGAGTGTAGGCCAGCACATAGTTTAAATACACTTCTTTGTCTTAACACTCCACCCAAATTTACACATTAGCACACCTCCATTAGCTTCTCCACTAATAGGAACTTAGTTGTTCCAGGGGCTCCCTACCCATGGCCAGTTGAGTAATTTCCTTACCACCAATCTCAGGTTTTTAGGGATCCTACCCATGACCAGTTAAGGTCTTTCCTTCCTGCTTCAAATGTGGCAATTCAGCAGAAACAATGCTCAACAATATATCTTGTTCACTGTACATTGAGCTGTCAACTGTAAGTTCAGCTGAAGTTCACATGGGTAGTTTTAGGGTCATAAGTAGTAGATATTACGGACTATGTGTCAAAAATGATTTATGACCCTTGATTTATGACCCTAGCAGTTGTCAGCTGTCCGGTTTTATGGTCCGGACATTTGTTCAAACAGGAAGGGAATTGGCCATTTTAGATTTTAGCACGTGTTGTTTTCACAGCTGTAATGGGTATACGTTTTAGGGGAGTATGCTAAACTGTATTAAATAGAATGAATGGTATATTTTGAAAAGTGGTTGTTTTGTGTCAAAAAGCGAGTTCGAAAAGCCCAAATTGAAATAAAATAATGCAAAAACATTTCTTTGCTTTGATGAATAGTTGAAGAGCTAAAAACTTTTGCTTATTCTTAAATTATCTTAAATTATTTAAAAAAAGACTGAATGAATATTTTAGGTTAAATAATGTTGAATACAATGACTGTGCTTTGTGTTTTGTGGTTAAAAGTGTACTATAAAGGTTTTGGTATGCTCAGCTCATGAAAGTAAAATGAAAAGTTTAATTAATAAAACAATCATTTAAAGAAATGTTGTAATATAACTTACATGAAAATGTCCCAAAGTGTAAAAACACATTAAATAATCCAGATTTAAAGTAACTCAAAGTTCTCTATGCATGCTCCTCAATGTCCAGATTAACAATGAAAGCTAATCACGATTTACAGTCGCGGCTCCACCTCTCTGTGACATCATTGTCCCAATCTGCATGGTTGGTCATTTAATGTTTATTTGATCATGCCATATTAACAACATGCCAGACTCATTCTACTTTCATCTCCTTGATTTCTTCAAATCAAAGGCTCTTGATGGGTGCTATCAGGATGTCCTTCTGCTCTAGTGCCAACTCTCAAACAAATGGGGCATTTCCCAAATACACATACCTTAATGACTCCAGTCGCTCTGGCTACGACTTTGATTTTAATGTGCGAACTGAAAATGCCGTCCTGTCTGATGTGTTGCTTCACGCTTTTAAAATATTTACAGGATGTAACTCAAAGGTGCAAGGATGTGACACTTTTCAATGTGTTTTAATGTGAAGTAGCTATTCAACACAGAGTCTTTATTACAGACTTAAATGTATTAATTCAAAATGAGATTGATGTCAGCAAAAGATGTCTTTTTAAAAAGCAAACAAATAAAAACTAGTTTCTAACTTTTATCTTTAGTTAAAAAATATATTTAACTTTGGCATTTTCCTGTTTGGTGAAGTAGACAAAACTAGTTTAAGGTCTTTTTAAATTGAAAACAAATAAAAAAATATATTTAGCTTTGGTATTTTCCTGTTTTGTAAATAGTCAAAACTTTGTTTAAGATTTTTCAAATTGGAAACAATTAAAAAATATATTTGTTATAGGAATAATCATTATGATTCTTGCTTATTATTCTCCAGACTAATGTATTATTCTTAACCAACAAGGGGAAATATATATATATATATATATATTTATTTATTTATTTATTTTACATTTTTTTATTCAGTTAAAATAATTACTTATTCTAGCGGGTGGGGTTACATGGGAGGGGAGTGGTTTTTATTGGTTAGGTAGAAACACGGCCATTGGTTTAAAGCTGGTGAGGTGTAAATTTATTAAAATTTTGTTTGTTTATCTTTTACATGTCTTTTTAGTTATTCATTCTTT
>CAIGQV010018344.1:6698952-6725179 GCA_903798115.1 Danio jaintianensis | reverse complement strand
TTATTATTATTATTATTATTATTATTATTATTATTATTATTATTATTAACATCAGTTATTAATATTAATCTTGACAACCCATGTATACATTGAAAGTGATTATATGCAATATACTGTACACATCTGTCATTGTTACACTAGAAGTATTTAAAAATGTATTTATATTTCAGGCTTTTAAGGAAACCCTGTTGTATGGTATTTCAATCTGTATATTCAATGATATATCTGTGTATGATTTGTTCTTCTGAATTGTCACAAATTAATACCAAATAAATTGCTCAGAGTTACCTCTGGATGTTTAAGTCACTTTCAGCTTTTTTGGTCAAAAATTATAAAAGGTGACAGTATCCACATACTATCAGGCAAAAAGATGCATCCACTGTAAAATGTGGTAAGTGATTAAGGTGATAAAGTATGGAATATAAAGCAGGACAAAATATAAGCAGGATAAAAAATCCACATACAATACTGTGCATAGTCTTAGGTATGGAACAAAAAAACAAAACCGAACAGCAATAACTGAAAAGAATGTATTGAATTAACAAGTGCTTGCATTTTAATGACTTGTCAGGATTTTATTTTTAGGTTCTGAAATTTAAAGTAGCTGTTTATTTAAGCTGTGAATATCTGGTAACACTTTACTTGAAGGGGTGTTCATAAAACTGTCATTAAAACTTTATAATCATGACATGACACATCATGAATGTGAATGAGATTTTATACATGCTTATAAAACTGTAATTAAGTGTCATTTGCTCAGTTATGACATTTTAAGATGACATTGTTTGTTATGACAACTTGACATAAACAAATACATCACAACCTGTTTTTGTCTTTGTCATGACAATTTGACATTACCAAGACAACAAAACTTGTCATAAATCTGTTGTGAACATGATTGTCATGAAGCCATTATAAATGTGTCAGAATTCTTTCATTCATTTTCTTTTCGGCTTAGTCCCTTTATTAATCTGGGGTCACCACAGCGGAATGAACCGCCAACTTATCCAGCATATGTTTTACACAGCTGATGCCCTTCCAGCTGCAACCCATCACTGGGAAACATCCATACACACTCATTCACACACATACACTATGGACAATTTAGCCTACCCAATTCACCTATACCACATGTTTTTGGACTTGTGGGGGAAACCGGAGCAGTGTCAGAATTAACATGTGCAAAATATTCAGACTTAATTTGTCAAAAATATATTTTTATATTACCAGAAAAAAATCCTCTATTGTGTTGTAGATTAAATATAGGCTGAATTATAATTATTCTTAACAAAAAGGACACAGAGAGATGTATTTAAAGTTGCATTTTGAAGCTGTAACATATACAGTATGAAAACACAGGCAGGAATTAATATCAACCTCTGAATAATCCGATGACATTTAATAAAGTCTATTGCTGTTCTTTCACTTCATACTGCCTTTTTTCTGGTTTTGAAACTTTCGATAACTGCCTTACCATTAGGCCAAAATATGTGCCAGAAATAATTAAATAAATACAAAAAAACAAATTAACTTTAAGTTAAATCCACCATAGAAAAGCTATGTTACATTACAGTTAAATCCATAAAAACTTATATAAGGGTATACTCAAGAATGACAAGCACAAAGAAAAAAATAACAATAATACTTTAAAATAACAGTACAAAAATAATGATATTTATTGTGAACTAATGATGTGTTAAGATATGCACTAATCAAAAACTAACTTTAAATAAAACATGAGTCACATGAGTTTGTCTAAATAATTGCTACCTTAAATACTGGGTAGTACATCTTTGTTAATGTTTTATTTAACACTAGTTTAAGCTTGGTTTACACACCCTATGAGAAAGACTATATGACCTGGTAATGTGTCATTATATCATGACTTTACTTTGAGGGGCACATTATTATTAACTCGTGCTTTACAACACATGAACTTCTATGTTTAAACTTAATGGTCATGCATGTCTGTCAAGTGTGTGTTTACGCAAAAAAATAGAAATGTAGCACATTGGAATAGAAAAGCACATTCTGTGTGATGAGCCCTTCACTGGCTGTACCTTCACATCTTGCTGAATGGACTTTTTGTAATTTTTTAAGCAAACTCTAAATGTGTTCATGAAATCCAAAGGAGTACTGTTAAGTCCTAAAATAATCTTTGTAGATTCAGTGAGTTTCACTTGTTTTCCTGCTGAATACATAAACTGGAAACACTGTGACTGATGCACCTGTATCTGTACACATTCATGATGAAGCTCTCTGCTGTTTCACCCAGCTGCTGAAGTCTGCTGTTTAATTTTGCTCACTCAAATTACATTATGTCTTCCAGTAAAGTCACCTACTGAGGCCACAAGCTGGGCTCATCGAAATTAAAACCTCCCAGAGGTAACAGTGAAAACATAAAGTGTGAACAGCGTTCCATATTTAATATCAACTTTGTTATTTTCTTTCCCATAGACTAGTTGTTTTTCCTCTCTGTGTTGTTGTCACCCCCTCCCCATTTTTCAGCCCTGGTCTGCACTATACAAACACACAAAAAAAGTTAAACATTAAACAAGAATGGAGTTCATGGGAGTACACCATGGAGGAAGCCACTGCTGTCCAAAAATAATGACTGGAGAATGTTTGAAGTTTGCAAAAGTGTACCTGGATGTTCTATAGTTCTATCAGCAAAATATTCCGTGGACAGATGAAACTAAAATTTACTTGTTTGGAAAGAAAACCTAATGCTATGGATAGAGAAAAATATCATAGCACACCATCATCAAAACCTCACTTCAACTTTGAAATGTGGTGGGGCCGTTTTGCAGGAAAACTTAAGACCATCTGTTCGCCAACTGAAGCTCAACAGAGGATGGGTGATACAACAGGACAATTACTCAAAACATAGAAGTAGCTTCAACAGAAGAAAATACACTTTCTGGAGTGGCCCAGACAGAGTACTGACCTCAACCTGATTGAGATGCTGTGGCATGATCTCAAGAGAGCGATTCACACCAGATATCTTAAGAATATTGCTGCACTGAAAAATTCCTCCTGACCGGTGTACAAGTCTGATATTCAGCTGTAGGAAACATTTGGTTGAGGTTATGCTGCCAAAGGAGTTTAAAATCTAATCTGTCTGATGTATTTATCAACCAGCAGTGCTTGAATTCACTGACTCGTTTTCATTTACTAAGAGGACTGTATTAGTGAACTATTGTAGGGAATAGTGTATGAGAGTATAGGAGGCAATTTCGGATACAGCACCAGTCCACACTGCCCAAAAAACACTGCACTGATCACTCCATTTCATCTGATATTTATTTCCTTGATTAATGTTGCACCTGTTCACAATTATCTGTATTATTTAAGTACTCCACCTTCTCATACACTTTGCTCAGACTATCCTTGTTTTTCCCTGCCAGTGTTTTGACCTTGGACAATTTATAGATTCTTTGCTGTCTGCCTGTCTTTTGGATTACCATTTTGGATTTGCCCCAATACTGTCATTTGCCCTTGGTTTGATCATTGTCTGACCTATCTCCTAAAGAGACAGTTCACACAAAATGAAAATTTACTCACTATTTACTCATCCTTGTGTGGGTAAAAAACCTTGAGTTTCTTCTGTTGAACATAAAAGAAGATGTTCGGAAGAAAGCTGAAAACATGTAAACATGGACTTCCATAGTCAGAAAAACATATACTATAGAAGTCAATGATTCAGGTTTCCAGCTTTCTTTAAGCTATCTTCTTTTATGTTCAACAGAAGAAAGAAACTCTGTCTAGAGGTAATCTTGGCTTGTACGTATGAAAGACCATAACCTACAGCTTAATCTTCCCTGCAACTCTATACATTCAACACAACTTCTCCATTTAACTGGAATCATCTACTATCACCCCATGTAATTTTAACTGGAATCATCTACTATCACCCCATGTCTCAGTAAGGAATCTTGGGCTAATCCTGGATGATCAGCTGTCCTTCAAAGAGTACATTGCTATCAGAGCTCGATCATCCAGGTTGGCACTTTTCAACATCAACAAATCAGACCCTTCCTAACAGATCATGCTGATGTAATGCAACTAAATGTAAATGTAAACATGTTTGGAAGTGAAGAGTGTGTAATTTTCAGAGACAGAATTTTCAGTTTTGGTTGAACAATCCCTTTAATAAATGCTGCATTTGGATCCTCACTTTTGTCGCCGTGTTTCCTGTCCCTAACAAATATACAGAGTCTGCAATAATAAAGGTTGCAAATTACATTTCTGCTGGCTAATCTGCTATATTGATACTTTTATTAGATTGCAAATATTCTATTGAAACAACTTGAGTATTTTTTTGTCATTCAGGGCCTTGCTTTGCAGTGGTTTTCCTTCTATTTAAAGGTGAAGAAGGTGTAAACATTGGGTCGTTTACTTCATTCCCTGAACACATCCAGTGTTCCACAGGGAACTACTTTTGGCTCTCTCTCCTTTTATTCTCTTTAGGCTCAATACTCTGCAAACATAACATAAACAACCACTGCTATGCTGACGTCCTCCAATTATATTTAGTAAAGTAACTGCTTCTTAAAAGATTTAGAAATCGTAATTGTAATCATGCTTTAATTTTCTCTCTAGACTATTACAACTCTCTGTGCTGTAATTCTGGTATTCCTCAATCGACACTGTCTTGGTTATAGATGGTTCAGAATGCAGCAGCCAGATTGTTAACAGCAACTCTAGTGTTTAAACTGATCATTATGATGTAGACAGAACACTTGATCCTTACTGACAGCTACTACACATACATATCAAAAAGTCTCACACCTACAGAGACACAATCTGCACAAATCGAAATATAGGTGGTATAGGTGAATTGGGTAAGCTAAATTGTCCGTAGTGTATGTGTGTGAATGGGAGTGTATGGGTGTTTCCCAGTGATGGGTTGCAGCTGGAAGGGCATCCGCTGCATAAAACATGCTGGATAAGTTGGTGGTTCATTCCGCTGTGGCGACCCCAGATTAATAAAGGGACCAAGCCAAAAAAAAAATGAATGAATGAATAAGATATGTTGTAACTGAAAGGAGGGAATGTAGTGGCACCCAATGGACAATAGAGGGCACTCTTATATCATATGGGGTATACAGATGTTTGTGAAAAGAGAGAATAAACAAGAATGTGTTTGGATAGAGCTGTGCCTGTGTTCATGTCTCACACGTAAACATAAATAAAAATAACCATCTGTTACAAACTGAAGGGTATAGGGGGCGATTTTGGATACAGGGTGAGTGGCAGAGGTGATGTGTGTAGTGCCCTCTGGTGTGGCTCGTGGGCTCTCCAGCTGGATGTACTCTGAAACCAGATTAAAATGGGTCTAAAATGAATACAAATACAAAAATGAAGTTTCTCAACTTTCTCTAAAACCTTTTCAAGAGTTCGCCCTTAGCTGATGATTGATTATAAAGCGTGTTTGGCATGCTGTCCCGGGAGAGAGCCCTGAGCTCATGAGATCCTCGAGCCCGGGGCTCCCTCCCGTTGCAGGGCGAGAGGGGAGTTTGAGCTCAGGTAGGTCTCGAGAACTCCCCTGCTTGAAAAAGGTGAATTCGAATTATGAATAATTATGGAGAGAAATTGCTGAATTAATCGCTCGTCTATGGTGTCGATTTGGTTGGTCAATTTACTTATGTTACATGTTTTTGGTCTGTGGGAGGAAACCGGAGAGCCCGGGGAAAACCCACGCAAACACGGGGAGAACATGCTAACTCCACACAGAAATGTCAACTTGGCAAGGTAAAGGCTTGAGCAAGTGACATTCTTGCTGTGAGGCAACAGTGCTAACCACTGGGCCTCCGTGCTGCCCTGTCGAGGAAAGGGGAGGAGTAGGGGTGGAAGGGGGGATTCTTCAAGACGAAGATGGCTAAGGTAAGATACTCTGGTTATTTATAGTGATTTAGGAATCATCTGACTGGTGGATCATGCATTAGCTAATGCAGGACCAGCTGCTATCAATCATAAGCACGTGCTCCTCTCGAAATTAGTTTATGAATAAACTTCACTTAAATAAATGAAAGGTTAGAGATAGGCCTGGATTGGAGTAGGTGCAGTGGGATCAAGTTGATGTCTTTCCAATAGGGCATGTACGAAAGCATGTTTAAAGCTTTCTGGAATTCTCAAATTTATTAAAGAGCTGTCTATTATAGCTAGGTAAGGACTAGTTGTGTCTAAAACCTCTCTAAATAGACAGCTAGTACATCTTAATGAGTTACATCTGAGAAATTATTTTAAGATGAAGACACTGGTAGAAATTACTGGGTGGAGAAACCAATTTAGAGTAATTTTCAGTCAAAAGGAGAGAGGTGTGAGAAAGGTGCAAAAAATGTGCATTCTTCAAGAATGGCAACAAAAACAGAGCAAACAATGGGATTAGCAATGGTTTCAATCAGGTTTTAACAGGTTTAAACAGTCTTTCAAAATCATTTTCCCACCTACACCCTTAGCAATCTTATTTGAGAGTACATATAGATGAATTTAACCAGGGCTCTTACGTTTATGTGGAGCATCTACATTCAAAGCCGAACAAAAAGCAGAATTAAAAGTTTCAACAAACCTCTTCAGTATCCAACTGGCCACAGTTTTTTTTACTCCACAGTAAAAATAAAAATAGAAAACTCAATAGCAGTATTTGCATAGAAAACACAAGAGTACAGGCTGAGAAAGGATGATGATCAGAAGTGCCAGAATCAATATAAATAGTTTTATGTCAGTTATTTCCATCTTTAGTGTACTGTGGCAGTAGGAAATTTCAGTTTACATTTACAAACATTTTTGCAATTACTCCACGAAAAATGAATGTTATATGATCATTTACAGTCATGCTCAAATTACTTGCACTCTTGGTAAATATGAACAAAGAAAGCTGTGAAAATAAATCTTTAGTGTTTGTCCTTTTTATCTTGCATTTGAAATAATAACAAAAATGTAACAAATGAGAATGGTTGAGAAAACTCATTATGAAATAAATATTGTGTGTTTGTGTGTGTGCGTGACTAAGGTGCTGTTTGATTTTCCTGGCCCCAAGAGCTGTAATCCTTGGAGAGTGTTTTGCAACTCAAACTTTACACCTCACTGTAAACCAAGACAATACAGACACACATCCTCTTTCAGGCTGAACATCTCCATCTGATTCTAATGTTGGAAATGGAATGGAATGGAATGTTTTACCTACTTACTTTCAACCATTTTCTATTTTGTGAAGCTCATCATTCTTTTGCTTGCTTATCAGACCTGTACACTTTGCTTTTACTCATTGTGAATACATTTGTTCTAAATAAAATTTGATGTCATGTCAGAACTTAATTTTCTTCAACATTTAATTGACCATCAAACACAAGACTTACTGTATTTTTAATATGTAACAACACAATTTTTCTGTTCCAAGAAAATCCAACCATACACGAAAATGCTGTTATACTTTTTCCCTTTATATCTGTAGCACTCTATGCAATGCAAATTACGTCAAATAATCTTTGCAAAGAAAACAGGTAATAATAAAAAATCAGGTGTCTAGTCCTCTAGTCCTCAGTTGACTGTCTTCTCAATCCCTGCCCTGTCTGGTTCAGATTAGGTGTGGATGGGTGTGATGTGGGGCCAACATCCTTGTATTTCAACTTAAGATTTTACTGACTTGGCTCATCCATGTCTTATCCTTGTGTTTTTTCTTACCCTCTCTTTCACCACATATTAGATAATGACACATACATGTACAAATAAAGAGACACACACAAAGGAAAAAAATGCATAAATAAATACATATACCAAACACACTAAGGGTAAGTGTGACGTGTGCATGGCGGCCGGGCTGGTTCCAAACTGCACGTCTTGCTTTTTAGTGTATCACAAAGTAGCAGAAATTGGGTTGTGTTGTGGCATTTTGGGCTAACTTGTGCGGTGATCACTGGAGGCAGCCCTATAATTTATTATTATTATTAATTACACTTTTCTGCTTTTCTGTGTGGAATTTGCATGTTCTCCCTGTGTTCGAGTGGGTTTCCTCCGGGTGCTTCGGTGCGGTGTAGGTCAATTGGGTAGACAGAAATTAGCCATAGTGTATGAGTGTGTGTGTGAATGTGAGAGTGTGTGGGTGTTTCCAAGTACTGGATTGCGGCTGGAAGGGTATCCACTGCATAAAACATCTGCCGGAATAGTTGGCGGTTCATTCCGCTGTGGTGACCCCTGATAAATAAGGGACTAAGCCTAAAGAAAATTAATTAATTATTATTTTCCTCTTCCTAATCCCTCATCCTCCTCATTATTATTATTATTATTATAGATATTATATATTATTATTATTATATCATTCTTTTTCCTTCGGCTTAGTGTCTAGTCACCACAGTGGAATAAACTGCCAACTATTCCTGCATATGAAACACCCATACACATTCACACACACTCATACACTACGGCCAATTTATTTTATTCTATTCACCTATACCGCATGTCTTTGGACTGTGGGGGAAACCGGAGCCAGAGCACTCGGAGGAAACCCACGCGAACATGGGGAGAACATGCTTGCTGTGAGGTGACAGTGCTAACCACTGAGCCACCGTGCTGCCCAATTATTATTATAAGTAGAAGTAGTAGTATTACCAACATTACTATGCATCATCTTCCTCATTCTTCTCTATGTTTTTTTACCTTATTTTTTGTGTTCATTTTGTATATGATTTTTAATTTGTATATATGTTTGCATATTTGTTGTTTTTAATCAGATGTGAAGTTTCTTTATTGTGAAACAAGTTCACAGTACATTAAGCACATTCAGTCACACATTATGCTATTCGAGTTAAGTAGTTCAATGATGATTCAGTTCAGTTCAATACGAATTTGATTCACAATATGTAAATATGTTACATTAAAAAAATGATTGCAATATTTTTCATATTGATATTTTTGTTTTAATGAGTAGATTTTGTGGTGACCATTTATTGGGACATATTGTTTTATGACATATTTTACTTATGTTATCCTTGGTCTTCACTTATATTTCTGCTAAGGTGTCTAACCATGTGCCGTTTTGAAAGCACAGAACCTGTTTTTTTATGTATACAAAAAAGTGAAATGCACTACTTTCCCATTTCAATTAATTATGACAGATTTTACCAATATTTTCTGTTGTGTTTTGTTACGCTTAAATCAATTAATACACAGTATAAATAAGCAAGTACTGTAAGTCAGTCAGTTATTTGGAACAAGTTGTTAGTTGATTTCTTATTTATTGTAACAACTTATTTATATTATATTTATCTAGTATACAATATTAATTAAATATATTTGCTATTTTGCTGTAAATTCAGAAACACTTAAATATCCACTGCTTTATGGGGGTAGGGTGCCAATCTAAATGCAAGATGGAATAAGTGTAAAATAAAAAACACTTATTGCGCTTGTCTATAATCATACGAATGAAATATAATATTCAATGAACAAAGAAACGTATACATTTCAGTTCAGTTTTATTGATAATAGGTTACCTCACAAACACAGTTTTACTTGAAAGTTTTGAAATATATAACCTATATTCAATTTTCTTCATTTAAATGACAACATTTTCTGTTTGAAATAAATATGCATATTTATGTAATAATTTGAACAACGTCAAATAACAGAGTTAGGCTAGTTTGAGGACATCTGCTACCATCACACCCAGGCCATCATAAACCTCATGGATGGGAGCATTGCACATGAATGCACTTGTTGTCACCAGTTTGTTCTTGGAATCCACATGTACCTCGCCGACGTTCTTATTAACGTGTTTGCAGCCTAGTTCTGCCATTGATTTTGCCACTTGAGCATATGGCCACCTGCAGTTAAGAAAAAAAATGACAATACTAAGTACAAAAGCAATACCTTTTATTAAAAAAACTTATATTAAAACCTTTATCTGCATCATGTGAATTATTATTCAAATAAATTAACCAAACTCACATATCACACTCAGTGTCATGGCCGACGGTAAGCTCACATCCTGGAATAGCCTTCGCTGCCAGCACAGGGGAAATGCAGCACAGACCAATGGGTTTATTTCCCTGGTGAAAACCTTTAATGACCTTATCGATCTGAGGTTTGATGGAGTACTCTTTGCCTTTGGTGGCCCAGTCACTCAGGTTTTTAGCCACTCCAAAACCCCCTGTATGGCACATTAAGAATGAACAGAATTAAGAACTTACATTTTTCTTGATCTTTATAATATATAAGCTCATTGTGCTATAAAATATATTGCAAGTTTTAGAATAAAAAAACAGCTTTTACTGAAAGTTTTATACCTTCACCTAAATCCGTTTTTATACTATATTCTATTTAAATCCAACCCACTGATAAATCCTAAGTGCATGAGTGCCCATCACCTTTATGTATTTTAAAATGAACACATTATAAGCAAGAACCCAAACCAACTGCATACAAGGTTAATTACAACAATTCAAAATGAGTATTTTGAACCCCAAAAATATCCTAAAATTGATTAATGAATGTTGTTAATATGTATGAATAGAGAGAGAGAGATACTAGAACGAGATCCTTCCAAAGGATGCCAAAGTTAGAAAATGGTTATTTCAACTACAGTATGCAAATGTCTCTGTGGAGGATTATTTGTTTGGTCATTTCTCTGTGGACTCTTTGATAAACTGGATTCCGAATGCAATTGGTTGATTCAAATTAAACCAAGCCTAATCTCCAGACAGTAATTCACATGTAAAGTCACACATTAATGACATAAAAAGGTCTATTGGAGTCTATTGGAGCATAAATGAAGCCAGTGACTAATCAGTCAGCATAGCATGAACATTTAATGGGTTCTTATAAAAGAGGTGCCCAGTGTTTAAATTAGGAGTAAAATCAGAGTAAAATAATTTATAAATAAATTCATATGGATAAAGTTTTAACACATTGACAACAGATTGTTCTGATACAGTATTTAGTAATTCATTTGTGGAGTTATATAATGTCATGGATGCTCTTATTACCTGGAATGATGAGTGCATCAAATGCACTGACATCTAGCTTGGCTAGATCTGTGACATCACCACGGGCGATGCGGGCACTCTCCTGCATCACGTTTCTCTTGTCCGCCACAGGTTTCCCTTCACAGTGGTTCACCACATGCATCATCTCAACATCAGGTGCAAATATTGTAACCTACACAGGAAATGAGCCGCATTAAACCCAAGTTCAACATAGAGTCAAGGCATGAGGTGGTATTTATTTTATTTTTATTTTTTTCACACTTACAGTCAAAAGACTTGGATAATTAAGATTTTTATATTTAAAAAATATATATCGTATGCTTACCTACAGCTGCATATGTTTGATAAGAAATATAGTGAAACAGTAAGTTATTATTAAGTGAAATATTATTCCAACTATTACAGGGTTTCTGCAGGTTTCATCAAGTCAAATTTAAGACTTTTTAAGACCCTGTTAAGATCATTAAGAATGACATTTTAGATTTATACAGAGTTAAGATTTTTTCTAATGGCCCGGTATTATCATGAGGAATAGTGTAATTGTTTTTAGGTTTTTTTTCCCTGATTAGGGACATTAATGTGGGGAATTTGCTGTAAAAATGTCTAACAGCTGTTGTGAACTGTATCTCTTTGCAATAAAAATATAAGACATAAATAAATATAAAATTAAATATAAAAAATAAGGTCACACTTTATTTTGATGGTCCGTTTGTTGAATTTAAGTTACATTGCACCTACACGCCAACTAATTCTCATTAGATTATAAGTAGACTGTTAGGTTGGGGTTAGTGTAAGTTGACATGTACTTGCAAAGTTTCTTATAGTCAGTTAAATGTCTGCAGATATTACTATTACTCAAATGGACCATCAAAATAAATTGTTACCAAAAATAAAGTTTTATTGAGATGCATTGTTGGTCATTGGATGGATATTGGTCCAAATTGAGTATAGCTTTACTTGGACAAAGCAAAATTAAGACTTGTTTAAAACGATTTAAGACCTACAACACAACATGTCACTGAATTTAAGACTTTTTAAGGCCTAAAATTTAGGTTTTGAAATATAAGACATTTTAAGACTTTTTAAGACCCAGCGGACACCCTGTATTACTGTTACTATTACTAACTATTAACTATTTTCTGTCTGGTTCATTCTGCTACAGCGAACCCTAAAAAATTCAGTGAATAATTTTTTTTTTATTTGAATAAAATATATGTTATTCCTATAATAGCGGAGTTTTCAGCAGGTATGGTTCTGCTCTTCAGTGTAAAATGATCCCTCAGAAATTTGATTAATTTTCTTATCAAGAAAACATTTCTTACTTTTATAAATACTTGTGTTGTGCAACTTATTTTTGTGTGGAAAATGTGATACACTATAATTCAAAATTCTTTCCTCATTTTCCTTCCGCTTAGTCCCTTATTTTTCAGCGGTCACCACAGCGGAATGAACCGCCAACTATTCCGGCATATGTTTTACGCAGCAGATGCCCTTCCAGCTGCAACCCAGTACTGGGAAACACCCATGTGTGTGTGTGTGTGTGTGTGTGTGTGTGTGTGTGTGTGTGTGTGTGTGTGTGTGTGTGCGTGTGCGTGTGAGAGACATTACCTTGGCACCTGCTCGACTGAGATGTACCATTATGGCAGATGCCTCATGAACTTCTGTGCCATCATACACACCACAGCCAGACAGAACTATTGCAACACTCTTCTCTGCCATCTTATCTGTTATATTAAACACAATACAGAAATGAACCATTCATGCTGGTCTTTTAAGGTAAATTTTAATTTAGACTATTTACACTTCATGACACTCAACATAACAAGCTAAATCAAATAAAGAAAATTTATGAAATACAAAGACAACAACAGGTGCCAACTCCTGACACACTGCTTTAAATATTTAAGGTAATGACACCCCTAGAGTTTTATCCAGGTAACACACGATCACAGCTGTTTCCAGGGAACAAGTCAACATGTTTTGAACACATTAATACCTCATGTATTAGGAAATATATTTGCTCAATTTTGTTTGCACTAACTGTATAGTAGCATTAAAGAGCAACTATACATAATATCATCATGTACGGAAATATTGTTAAAATGTATAAGTTGTTTACGTTAAAAAAAAGAAAAGAAAAAAAGATAATGTCGTTGTAAAATGAAATGCAGAACCTACCTTGTTAAAGTAGTTGACTTTGCAGTGAAGTGCGCTCTCTTCCTTGAGGTTTCTTTCACTACACAAAGATGAGCAAGACTGCGTTCTGCTTATATTATTGACGAGTGCACAACCGCCCATGAAGGCGTGTTAAAAAGTTAAGGAAACACCCGTGAACGCTTCCTGGAAGGAAATAAGAAAACTATTGTCCCTAAACAGGTCGCGATTACCGCTTAGTCATGCCCTCTTTCTGAGCTCACCTGTTTTTATATTGGTGCCACATTAACTAATTGTACGTTTCTTATTAATGAAATGATTAAGTTTGGATAACTCGAATGTAAGGATATGAAACTAGCAGTCTGATGTAATAATTAGATTAAGTGTGTGTCATCTGTGGACAAATGCATCGGTTTCGTTTACTTTTTTTTTTTATTTAACCATTTTTAATGAAAGATTATTGTCACAGATAGCCTATTATTAAACTAAAACGTTGCATTTCCACACACATCTAGGTGTCTATTAAACGCGCTATTTCCCAATAATTAAGAAGGTTTCATACGTTTTTGTTTTTTTTCACATCCACCATATGTACCTAGTTGTATAATTTTTACGTTAGCCTATTAATTAGAAATTATTTACTATTATTTATTTTTGTAAAAGAAAATTAATAATAATAATAATAATGATAACAACAACAACAACAACAATAATTATTATAATCCTAATTAAAATAATAATATAATTTAAAAGATAATCCGCATATGTTCATTTAGGCTACGTTTTAATTAATAATAATAAAAAAACTGCCTACAAGAAACACCTTAAACTGCTTAAATCAGTTTAAATGTGTTAACTCAAACTGCGTATATTACACGAATTAATTTAGGAGAATAGCCTTCTTCAGTTTGGCTACACCAGGAAGGCAGAAAATAAAATGCCTTTTTAGAAAGGGCGTATCTGACATCACCATGCATAACGTCAGCAGTGTGTATAAAGCTACGCGAGTGTGCGAAGAGCGTCAAAAGTGAGGATGGCGGAGACTGAATCATTACACTTATCCATTGGCATTCTGGGAATATCTGGGGGTAGGTTTCTGAAAATAAAAGCAATGATTATTATGATTAGTTGTTTATTTCGAATTAATTTTTAAATAAATAAAACTGCCATTATGCTTTTCAAAGTAAAAGAGAAAAAAAAAAAGTTGTGCAATGTAACTGGATTTTAAAATGCGAATATTTATTGTAAGGGTTTTACAGTTAGCAATATATTCTTGCATATTTTAAGACTTAGTTTATTATATCCTGAACGCCGTAAGCGGCAAAAATGTATTACGTGTAACAGACCTGAAAGTAATTATAGTTGTAGCCTACTCATAGTAATAACGATAATGTTTTAATAGGTTCGTTGTTGTTACTGGTGAACAACTATGCGAGCTCCCCAGACAAATCCCTGATCACAGACACAGCTTTAGGAATTCTCCTCCTCATATTTGCTGCTCTGCTGGCTTATTCAGGTATGTGTTACACATTCACTATTTGACGACAGTAAACTTGCTTGTTAATTACAGAGTAACATATATTGTGGCGATTATTAATTTACAAATATATTATTGACATATTTAAAATATAAAAAATGTATTAACCAAATATATTGTCACCATCATTAGTTAGTAACAAAAAAGCAACACATTTTGCTTCACATTAACATATAACTTTAATTCATATATTTATATAATATTAATGCAATGTATTAGTATTGTATTTAAAGTCTGTGTAATGGTGGTAATGGGGGGAGTGGGTCTGTTAGTTGGTGATGGATATAGCTTATTTTTCTGGTGGGGGTGGTAATGCCACAAAAATTATACACTTCATCTTTAAACTTTTTATGGTGCTCCTATAGTACATACATGAATTCACTTGTTTGCTGATGTCTTCCATGTAAATGTTTTATTTTTCTTATTCTCTGTCTCTCAGGTTTACGACGCAGCAAGTCCCACAATGTACTCTTTGGTAGTTTGTGCCTGACAGTGTCTGCCCTATGGTGTGGTTCAGGTTTAGTTTACATACTTGCAGGTGAAAATATAATAAATGGCCAAAAAGGACTGAGAGATGCTATGGTGCCAGGCCTTGCAGCTTTCACACTGGCACTGCTTGTTATTTGCATTGTGGCTGTTGTGTGTCATGAGGTTGTCCTCTCATTCATTGCCCTTACCATATGTTTAGCGTGTGCCCACCAGATTGCTGGTCTTGCAGATCTGGCCTTTGGAAAGGCAGCTACTGCTGTCTGCTACATGCTGGTCTGTATTGTGGGTGCATACTTTGGAAGTGGTCGCTTATTGTCTTACATTACAAAAAGAAAGATTCAGCTACCAGGAACATTTAACAAGGATAACAAACCGTTACAGGGTCGACATGCCAATGCTGTTGTGATAATTGGGATAATCATGAATTTGTTGTCAGCTAGTGTGCTAGCCTGTGTTCTACTTGGTGTTGTCCCTACTCTTTTCTCTGGTCATGTGCCATGGCTGTGGACCGCTGGTGTCTTTCAGTTGTGTGTGTGCGTTAAGAGCTATAGATCTATGGACAACCTGGCAGCCACTTTTTATGGCTTCACATCAATTCTGCATTTCACTGAAGGATATACTGCGTTAGTAGTGCACCTAACAAACCAGGTTCCCTATTCTCCAGTGCCTTTTCCAGTTGTGTTCTCTGTGCTGTTTTTCATTCTGGCTTTGTTTAGCCTGCACGGGGGATTTGTCAATACCATCTACCAACTGTTCTTTGTTGCATACTGTATAGCAGTTGCAGCTGAACCCCAGAGCTTCTTTCAGAGAGGAACTCAAGGTGTTCAGGCGGCCATTTTTGTTATGTCTTCATTTGTTCTCTTTGTAACCCTTTATAACATGGCATCCACAAGTAAGATACCTACAGGTGCAGGTTTCATTAAGAACCTGTTTAGTCGCAGTAATAAATTTGTCCTGCAAACCCATGACAAAAATCTGCACGCTCCCTATCTTGGCTACTCCAAATATGCAGATGCTGATGTGTTGGGCCATGGCTGCAGTGTCCTGGCTGCCTTTTCAATTACAGCCTCACTTTCTAGTGGAAACCACTTAGCCCTTCTCATCTTACCTTGGACAGTAGTTTCTGGTGGTGTGTTGCACCTAATATGTGGTTCTGTGGCCTTTGCTCGAGGAAAGACCTTAGAGAGTACCACTTTCATTCTTTACGGTATCATGTGGACCGTGTGGGGACTGACACGCTTTGGCGGCCTCTATGGTGATGTGCGTGGCCTACACCTAGCTGTAGGAATCATCAGTTTCATGCTCTTCAATGTATTAGTGACGGCTGGGTCGATGTTTCTCAGCAAGGCTTGGTTTATCTATACATTCACTTTCCAACTCATCCTCATTAGCTTTTTACTGGATGCAGTGGGTGCACTGCCCTATGGGTATGATATCGGTGTGACAATAATTGTTGGGCTTGTCAGCTTCTATATGTTTTTGGCCAGTATTTTCAACTCCATCTTTAAAAGTCCACAATTACCACTCGGTGATCCTTTCATCAAGCTGAGCGGCTTTGGAGGAGGCAAAGACAGTTGCCCTCACCTTACAGCCAGGAAGTCCACATCAATTCATCAGATCGCAGGTCAGTAAGTATAGAAAAAACTGAACCAGTGTTGGGTAAAGTTACTTTTAAAAGTAATATATTACAATCTTACGCACAGCCAAAAAAATGCTTGCTTAAAATGTTTTTTTTTTTTACTCAAGATTTGAATATATTACTTTGAAAAAAGTAACTTTCCCGAACACTGATTGACACTATAGACTTTAGTCAGAGTGGATGGCATACTTTACACTTTTACTGTGGAATGCTCTGTATGAAGATCAGTAATTTTCAAAAACCTGACTAATATCTATTGGCAAACCTGTTTGCATATATGTGAATGTGTTTAACCAATACATTTCTCATTCTTTTATGACAGAGATCATGAAGAATGGGGGAATATGTGGAATGCCCACAGACACTGTCTATGTACTTGTGGCAGCCTGCAATCGCCCACAAGCTGTTGAAAAGGCATATAGGTCAGTTAATTTCCCTGTTGGTATTTTAAGCCCAAACTTTAATAAGAGTATTTAGTTGTGGTTGCTTCAGTGTTGTGACTAACTGTTTAATCACATCTTTATAGGGTAAAGAAGCAGGCCAAAGAAAGACCCATGTCCTTATGGGTTGCATCAATAAAGCAGTTGGAGCCAGTCAGAAAACAGATCAGCCCTATTCTATGGGACTTTATGGAAGCTGCTTGGCCATCTTCTATTAGCTTGGTTATAGCTAGAGGTGGGTAGTGTAATTTTCACACTGGACCATATAATTTCTTACAAAATGATGTAGAATTGAATTGATATTTCATTATTTAATCTTAGCTCCATGGATGGAATTCTTTGGACTGGGTGACTCATCAAAATATATTGGCACACCGCAGAGTATAGCCATAAGAAACCCAGACTGCACTGTTGCTACACACCTCATAAATGCAGTAGGTGATGTTATTGTTTGCTAATATTGGGCTTTGTAATAGTGGGGTACAGTATAAATGATGCATTCTTGTTTTATAGGTGGGTCCCATCGCAGTCACATCCGCTAACCCCACTGGTGAGGCGGATACTACCCATCATAATCAAGTTTATGCAAAACTTGGTGACAAGGTACGAAAGTGGTGTACTTTTTGGAAATTCATTGATAATACCATTTACAGGGTTAAAATGTTATTGCCTATATCTTACAGGTAGATGGAGTGCTTTGTGATGGGCCATCACCAGAGAATATTGCCTCCACAGTAGTAGACTGCACCAAAATCGAGAGTGGCCAGATTGGATTTTTCCGTGTTGGTCTAATTCCCAAATCTAAGGTAACATGACAAGATATAACATAACAAAAACACAAGGGGATCATAAATGTTCATAAACGCAAACTTTCTGGAGTTAACAGCAAATCTGTTTGTTGTGATTTTCGAAAGGTTCTTCAGATCTTTGAGGAAATTCAGAAAAAGCACATGCAAGGTGAACTGAATGGCGCTTTTGAGACAGATATTGCAGATCCTCACAGAGATCTTGCAGTCTCTCAGACGAGCTTGTCAGACTCTGGGTTTGGTCATGTGACACCCGTTGAATCGGAGAGCTCTTTGGATCTCAGCCAACATCACCATACGGAGCAGAATGAGACTTTATAGATGCTTTCAAGCTCTTAAGGTGTTATGCATTTTAATCATTGAATGTGCCCATTTTGAATTGTACAGTACAGCTGTTAACCTGACACCAGATATTTCAGAGAAATTGATCAAGAAACAAAGACATTGCACTGGTTTATCAATCATCTTTGTAATTTTATGATTGAAAATAAAAGATGTACATAGGGCTAAATACTGTACAAGCAGATATGAATAATATATTTCTTATTGTGTTGCTGTGTTGGTCATTATGGTACTAGTAAATACTTTTCTACTTATTTTTTAATAAAATATTAAACTGTAAAATTGTGTAAATTATTAATGCTGTATAATAAATGTGTTGTTTTGTTTTTTGTGATATAGTGTAGCCTTGTATAAAATATTGAAAAAAATTCATGCTTACAGTATGTTTACCTGAGTTCATATTCATAGTCATGCAGAGAACAGTAAAAGCCATATATGTGATTATATTGTTTGTGCTTTGAAACGCCAATACAGTTAATACAGCCAATAACAGCTGTTCTATTTTTTGTTTGTTTTGACACTTTATTTTAATAATTGAGTCATTAATGGCAAACAAAGGCGAATATACATTAATGAATATCTAAAATTAATAAAGCAGAATCTAATTGCATAAATTCAAACTGAATGACCACTCAATTAGCATATATGTTTTGATGAAAAGTAATTTTGGAAAAGCTTGACCTTGCTGAAATCATCACTGTCCTCTCCTTAGACTGCTTGGAACATGTAGACTTCAATGCCATCTATCTTTATAATACACTGATAACAAAATTACTTTGTGATGCAGAAAATGGTACAGGGGAAAGTCTTATACAGAGAAGGATTAAAAAATAAAGAGTAAGTTCTATATCAGTCCTCAATTCAAGGTTGTAGAATGATTGAATTGAATTGAATTCTTTACAAAATTGATATTTATATAAAAATAAAAACAATTAAGTAAAACCACTCCACTCAGCTTTCTAAAATGTATAGTTGAAGTTATGTATATATTTTTTACATATTTCTAAACATAATAGTTTTAATAGCTAATTTCTAATAACTGATTTATTTTATCTTTGCCATAATGACAGCACATAATATTTTACTAGATATTTTTTAAGATGCTAGTAAGCTTAAAGTGCAATTTAAAGGCTTAACTAGGTTAATTAGGCAATTTAGTGTAATTAGGTGAGTCATTGTTTCATGATGGTTTGTTCTGTAGACAGCAAAAGCAAATATTGCTTAAGAGAGCTAATAATATTGACCTTAATTTTTTTTTATTTAATTAAAAGCTGCTTTTATTCTAGCCGAAATGAAACAAATAAGACTTTTTCCAGCAGAAAAAATATCATAGGATATACTGTGAAAATTCCTTGCTCTGTTAAACATCATTTGGGAAATAATAATTTTGACTTCAACTGTATATGCATATGGAGTACCAAGTTTTTTTGTTTGTTTGTTTTTTGGCTGTTTTACGATATCTGGGGTTAATTTTCTACATAAAATTGTCCACTGGTATTTAAAAAACATTGACTGTTACCGTCATTGTGTACTGAACATTGAGATCTCTGTTTTCTGTTGGGTAACACTTTACCTTTTATAGATCTTACAGTGTAACCAAATAAATAAATGCTGTCATTTCCTTAAATGTTTAAAATTTAGTATGATCCTACTAAAATTTTGTATGATCATCTTCAAGCAATGACTTTAATCAGGTTTCTAATATTGCAAACAGATTTCCACACCAAATGATTCATGGCTTTAGACTAAGCTAAGAATGAACAATACTTTTACAGAATGTGTTAACCATAGTTCAACTTGTACTAATGCATTATTAAAATCCAAAGTTGTGCTTGTTAACATAAGTTAATGCACTGTGAGTTAACGTGAGCTTGACAGTGTAATGTGCAACGAACAACTGTATTTTCAATAACTAACATTAACAAAGATAAAGATAAATAAATACTGTAATTAGATTAGATTAGATTAGATTAGATTAGATTAGATTAGATTCAACGTTATTGTCATTACACATGTACAAGTACAAGGCAACGAAATGCAGTTTAGGTGTAACCAGGAGCGCAATAGCAGCAAGTGCAGGATATAGGTATAAGTTATAAAGTGCAATTATAGAAAAACTATGCTGATATTTACAGATGAATGTACTATGAACATTATATACAGGTTGTATTAACTATGAACAAAGATTTACAATAGACGAATATATGTACAGGTTGCTATTAATAATCAGAGGTATGCAGATATATATGAACATAATTACAAATGTATATTTACAGTGGCTATGTACAAATCAAGATGAATTAGTGCAACGTAGTGCGATGAATATGTGCTATTTTAATTGTGCAAATATTAAATAATAAATAATAAATATTGCAGTGTTTATGGGGAGTGTAAGTTATAAGGAAAGTGTGGGGGTGTATGAGGGTGGGCAAAAGAGTTTGTGGGGGGCAGAGTTCAAAAGGGAGACAACTCTGGGGAAAGAGCTATTACTCAGTCTGCGGTTTTTGTCCGGGGGAAGCTGAAGCGCCTGCCGGAAGGCAGAACAGAAAATAGTCTGTGATTAGGGTGAGAGGAGTCCTTAAGAATACTACTTGCTCGGCGCAGACAGTGTTTCTTCTGGATGTCCTCAATGGCTGGAAGTGGGGTCCTTGTGATGCGTTGTGCAGTTTTCACCACCCGCTGCATTGCCTTACGCTCAGCAACAGAGCAGCTTCCATACCAGACTGTGACGCAGTTGGTCAGGATGCTCTCTATTGCGCAGCGGTAGAAGTTCACCAAGAAGGTTGAAGACAGCTGGTTCTTCTTAAGTTGCCTTAAGAAAAAGAGGCGCTGGTGAGACCAGGTTGGAAGTGTTGGTGGTCCAGGACAGGTTCTTTGAGATGTGGGTCCCAAGGAACTTGAAGGATGAGACAGGCTCAACAGCCATCCCATTGATGTGAATGGGATCATGTGAGCCTACTCGTCCCTTCCTGAAGTCCACAATGAGCTCCTTGGTCTTGGTGGTGTTAAGGAGCAGATTATTGTCTGTGCACCAACTGACCAGATGCTGTATCTCCTCCCTATAGGCAGTCTCATCATTCTTGCTGATTAGACTAATCACTGTAGTGTCATCTGCAAATTTGATGATGGTGTTGGATCCATTCATGGGCCTGCAGTCATGGGTAAAAAGGAGCAGAGGAAGGGGCTCAGCACACACAATTAATGCATTTATCATTTTTTGTTCATTCATTCATTCATTTTCCTTTGGCTTAGTCCCTTTATTCACCAGGGGTCACCACAGTCGAATGAACCGCCAACTTATCCAGCATATTTTACACAGCGGATCCCCTTTCAGCTGCAACTCATTACTGGGAAACACCCATACACACTCATTCACACACATACACTACGGCCAATTTAGTTTATTCAATTCACCTATACCGCATGTCTTTGGACTGTGGGGGAAACCAAAACACCTGGAGGAAACCCACGCGAACACGGGGAGAACATGCAAACTCCACACAGAAATGCCAACTGATCCAGCTGGGACTCGAACCAGCAGCCTTCTTGCTGTGAATTGACAGTGCAAACCAATGAGCCACCGTGTCGCCTCATTTTTTTGTTCATGTTAGTAAGTATATTAACTAACTTTAACTTATTTTTATTAGTGGAATCTTTATGTGAAGTGTTACCAGCATATGTTTTATGCTTTTAATCTAATGAAAATATCAACATTTCAAATATAATATTCATTCATTCATTCATTTTCTTTTCGGCTTAGTCCCTTTATTAATCTGGGGTCGCCACAGCGGGATGAACCGCCAACTTATGCAGCATATGTTTTACGCAGCGGATGCCCTTCCAGCCACAACCCATCTCTGGGAAACATCCATACACACCCATTCACACTCATTCACACTCATACACTACGGACAATTTTAGTTTACCCAATTCACCTATACCGCATGTCTTTGGACTTGTGGAGGAAACCGGAGCACCCGGAGGAAACCCACGCGAACACGGGGAGAACATGCAAACTCCACACAGAAATGTCAACTGACCCAGCCGAGGCTCGAACCAGCGACCTTCTTGCTGTGAGGCGAACGTGCTACTCACTGCGCCACCGCGTCGCCCTCAAATATAATATATATAATAAAAATAATATTCATTCCTTCATTCATTCATTTTCCTTCAGCTTAGTCCCTGATTTATCAGGGGTCGCTAGAGCGGAATGAACCGCCAACTATTCCAGCATATGTTTTACACAGCGGATACCCTTCCAGCCGCAACCCAGTACTGGGAAACATAAAAATAATAATATAATAAAAAGAATTCTGGACTTTTAAAAATATAAATTAAAAATATGTTCCTGACATCAATTTAAAACACTGCTTGCCTAACAGTAACTTTTATAATGTACCAATTATTTATCTGTTTTACTGACTTTTAATTCTGTTGACAATGTGTGAGGTTTTAATTTAAATAAATATTATGAGCATCATCAGGCCCTTTCTTGCTTTAAATTAAATGACTTCCATCAGCACTGAAGAATGTGACAAATGATTCATTTTTATTTTGTTGAATGTTTAGTTATTGTCTATTTGTTCACCCCCATTAAACCAGACACATCATACATTCGCATTGTGCACAAAAAATTTTTTGTTCTGTTTTAGGATTGCTTCCTTCAGTGTACTTCCTTCATTCTTATGACAAATTATTAAAGACTGAAACCAGAAAAAAACAACAATGTAAACTGACAGATGATTATGCTTAGCTGTAGAAAAATGTGGATATGTCATCTGGAAAGTATGCATAGTCATGCTGGCTGAGTTTCAAAATAATTTCTTTGTTATGACAAATAAAAAAAAATGCCAGTGAATTGTCTGTCTATTAGAGCAAACTAGTGTGTTATGCAATCCACTTTTTTCTAATGTTTGATATCGAGCAGTCACTTCTATATTAAGTTTTAAGATATTAACATCAGCTATACAAAGAACATAACATTTGTTTCGGTTAGTTAATTCAATAACAAAGACATTCATTAGTTTATGTTAATTCTGCTTTATTGACGAATGAAGAAATACAAGTAATACAAGATTTAAATGATTTATTAGTGGAGGTACAAAGTTAAACTAAGATTAATAATTTCTTTACAAGTAAGTTTATTTTAACTTTGTGTTCACTGATTAAAGCAAGGTGGCACGGTGGCTCAGTGGTTAGCACTGTCGCCTCACGGCAAGAAGGTTGCTGGTTCGAGTTCCAGCTGGGCCAGTTGGCGTTTCTGTGTGGAGTTTGCATGCTCTTCCCGTGTTCCTCCGGGTGCTTCGGTTTCCCCCACAGTCCAAAGACATGCGCTATAAGTGAATTGGCTGTAGTGTATGAGTGTGTGTGTGTGTGTGTGTGTGTGTGTGTGAATGAGGGTGTTTGGGTGTTTCCCAGTACTGGGTTGCAGCTGGAAGGGCATCCGCTGCGTAAAACATATGCTGGAATAGTTGGTGGTTTATTACGCTGTAGCGACCTCTGAAATAAAGACTAAGCCGAAGGAAAATTCATAAATGAATGAATGATTAAAGCAATATGTCATTATTAGCTCATGTATTGTCAGGTTAAATGACTATTATAAAAACAATAAGATATTTTCAAAATCACTTTACAAGGATGAACAGATGAGTAATAAAAGTCTTTATTAGCAAATGTATCAGTAAAGGTATAAACTAGTATTAAGATAAAAAATTTAGATTTTTTTATTCATTTTTACTTGTTAACGAATGTAGTTAAGAAATCATTATCACAAAGCGCTCCCATTTAATTTGTTATCATCTGTTATTATGGATTTATGTTATTGATAGTTTATATTTATTGGTAATTCATGTTTGGTAATAATACTGTTCGTTAACTTCCAAATACATAGTAAAAAATGAACCATTGGATCAACGTGTTACTTATTTGTTATATTTATTTTACTTAATATATTACTGTAAATCCTTTTCTTTTTTTCCCCTTTATTTTGATGAAACAAGCTGAAGCATTTTTCCAACAGTTCACTTTTACTACCCATAATAAACCTTTGAGTTGAATCAGGTCAGGTGTGTTTTCAGAAAGCTAAGATTCATTTATACAATGATAAAAAATGTATTTGGAATTATTTTATCAGAATTACTTTATGAAAACTGTTTGAAAAGCAAACTTAAGCAATTTGACAAAATCTGGCATCCTTTTATGTTACTTTGACAAAAAACCTATGGGTTAATTTATTATTTTATGTAATGTTTTAATATTCCTTTATCATTATACTCATCTTTGTCTTCAATAAAAACTTATTTGACAAAAAATAAAGAATTTCTTTATGAATATATCAAAACACATAAAAACTCAATACACATATATTCAATTTGCCTTTATTTCAGGTATTTTCTGGAAGGAAATCTTTTTTGGGGGGCCTTGTTTCCGCATTCTCAAACTAAAATGAGGAACTAATCTTGACGTTAATTATAGACTAATGGTATAGCAACAGTAAACTCACCTTACAGACTTCAAGATTTGCTTTGTTATCATTCAAGGTTTGACTGACAGGAAGTCAAATGGACCATGAGTCTGATTTCATCTGAAGGAAGTAAAAAGCATTTTAAATAAGCACTTTCACCATACAATGACTCATTGTTTTCAAATATGCTAATACGTAAGTTATACAAAAGCCATAATGGGGTGAATTCCGACTGCGTCTATTGCATAAAGAGGCTTCTTTCCAGGAACTCGCAGTGAAAATGCAAGACTGATGTGTCAGGTTATTTAAGTGTTGATTTTTCGTGTGGTGTTTTTTGAGGAGGTGAACCAATGACCCTGCCCTGCCAGTTTATTTGCCTGCTGTCTATGATGGGCACAACCTGTTCTTTGAATTCTCAGACTGCGTCATGATGTCTCATGCAATTGGCAGGATGTCCTAGAGCATCCTGTTTACAGTCGTGTGGATCTGAGAGTGTGTCCACAGTGCAGTTTGGGTTACCATAGCTCTCATTTTCCATATCAGTGACTAGTATTGTGTGCTATAAACTGCTATAGTCCTAGTCGGCAACTTTTCATCATGTTGTTTAGGATTCTGTGTGGTTGTAAAAGCTGAGAGAAGCGTGCCCTCTGTAACCCAAGCTTCATAATGGGACAGGTGTCTGGAGTGTAGGGTGTGTTTACAGTAAAGGGAAGCAGTATCTGGTTTGAAATAGCATACTTTGCTTTTATTGTCTGAAAAATGTGAGGATAAATAACAAAAGAATATCTGGTTGGAAATTCCATCCATGGAGACAGACTGGATGACAATTACAGTAAAAAGCTGTCATGCTATTAATAGAAAGCAGTTATGATGCTATGAACAATTATGTTTAATCAGTGAGTAATTATGTTTAATCAGCGAAGTGTCTATTATAATAGAACAGAACGTAACCTAGGAATTATAATGGAATTAATTATTGTTGAGTTTTTTTTTTGTTTGTTTGTTTGTTTTAATAATGAGGGAAATAATGAGTCCCATGTCCATGTCCCAAGTACCATGGCAATATGGTAATGTTTTCTAAATACATTTCTGTGTAAAATATTTCCTTTAAACCTTGACACTTCATACTTTCAAAGAGAGTTTTATATAATATAATATAATATAATATAATATAATATAATATAATATAATATAATATAATATAATATAGGGCGTCACGGTGGCGCAGTGGGTAGCACGTTCGCCTCACAGCAAGAAGGTCGCTGGTTCGAGCCTCGGCTGGGTCAGTTGGCATTTCTGTGTGGAGTTTGCATGTTCTCCCCGTGTTCGCGTGGGTTTCCTCCGGGTGCTCCGGTTTCCCCCACAGTCCAAA
>CAIGQV010018344.1:6679025-6698042 GCA_903798115.1 Danio jaintianensis | reverse complement strand
CCCAGATTAATAAAGGGACTAAGCCGAAAAGAAAATGAATGAATGAATGAATGAATAATATAATATAATATCATTTTTTTTAAAGTTGTTTGTATGTCAAGAAGTTTTTATTTGCCCTCTCTGTCTGAATGAAAATAAACCATGTAAAAAATATTACTTATTAATTTGCTAGTAAAAAATATTTGGTATCAATTGTGAAGTGAAGTTTTATAAACAAGTTTCGGGAGATAGTTGAGAAGGCTAATTCATCATTGGCAATTACACTTTTATACAATATGCATATCTTGATTTTTATATTATTGTGCAGACAGACTGAAAAAAAAATGGTTTAACAATAGTGATAATGAATGATGGATATATATATATATATGTGTGTGTGTGAATTGTTCACATTCATTGAACATCAAAAAGATAAATGTTTCACCAAATTTGGCTCAATGAGGTGTCGTTTTGCTTCATGAGCTTTGGAACGACTTCAAAACTCATAAATACCCATGAAAATGAATCAGGTTAAATATATGTTAAAGTATAATTTAAGTCCACACTTTTGTAAAGGCACTGCAATGTATTTATGCGTTCTATAGTTTCTTCTTTTCCCCCATAGAATGATGCTAATTAATAATACATATTTATGGAACTATTATCTGAATACTTTTGACATTGTTTCCATATTGTTGTATGTAGTCTGAACATATTTCTATATTGTATTTAGTGTTTGCAAATTTTATGTGAATTTAGATAACATGATTTTTTAAAAAATTTTCATTTCATTGTGTGTTCATTGTGTGTTGTGGATATATTGTGAAGGTTCATTGTGTGTTGTGGATATATTGTGAAGTATCCCCACTCCTTTGCTATGATAGCTTGCTTAGAAAGGCATTTAATGTAATTTAATGACAGAAAAAAAATCTTCATAAGAATACTTTATTAGACAATCATACATCACTTTTCGAAACAGAAATTTCTCATACATGTCATCATTTCTCAGTTTATAATACATAAACATATGCAAAGATAATTTAAATCCACATTCCTTCATTTTCACTGACAATTTCATAGCTTTTCAGTATATTTACATTTAATCAGCAAAGGCATGAACCATTAAAATAATCCATAAATAACAATACATTAATAATAATAAAACACTTTAATAATACATCTTTTGTAACCTTCATACAATAATAACAAAACATTTTTTCCACAAAGACCTACAGTATAGCTAAGGCTCACCTAACTTGAATAATGTTCACTTCAATGTGTGGATTCTTGCTCAAAATAACTAACAATGCAGTGAAGCAAGATCCAAAATGTATGTATTTACATGTCAAGTGTTCTTCATATGCAAACTGAAACATCCTTCCATTAACCAAAGAAACAAGAGGTGCTGTCAAAGCTGATGACAGTAAACCTAAAGCATGTTGGTTTTGACTCGTTCAAAGATTTGCCTTACTTTCAGTGCAGGCACACAACCTTCACGAAGAATACTGATAGCTCCTGAAAAATGAACATAATGCATGTTATTATTAACAACTGAATACATACACACATATTCGCACACAAATATATGAGGTATCAGCTGAGATATCAGCTTACCTTCATCTATTTTCAGGCAGTTCACTACAGTTGATGCCACCACCTCATTTGATTCTCCATCACAGAGGACTCCTTCAATCTTGTGGCCAAGACGACTATTTTGGGACAAAAGAAAACAATGCTCAACATTTCTTAAGTGAATGTAACAGACTGGATTATGTAAAACCTTAACCCATAGAAACTTAATAATAAACCCTTGTTTAGGCTACATTATTTTTTGTTCACTAGAGTCGGTATTATCTCAAGTAATTGTATCTGAGTGTTTATGTACTTACTCGATGACCATATCATGGTGAGTACTGTCAGCTTCTCCACTGGGATTGGCAGATGTAATGGCCAATGGACCAGTGAATTCGCACAAGTGGGCAGTAGCAGTGTGGTCAGGAACTCTAATCATAATGCTTTCTCTCGTCCCCACACGATCATACGCAGGACCCACACCTGCAAACAATATGATCAGTGAAAATGACTGAATTTGTATAGGGCTTAATACAATACAGATTGTGTCAAAGCACCTTTAGAGAGATAAGCATGCCAAATAGTAGAATCAGATAAGTAACATTGAATAGTGTCTATGTGAATCAAGTTCAAAATAAACAATCACAGATTCCTGAAAAAAAAAAGAACCAGGATTTAAAGTAAAGTTAGTCTATATCAATACAAAATGTTGCATCTGACAATGACTGTACCGAGTTTGAGGAGCCAATCCCCCTTTGGAACAATGCAACTAATTCCTCCTGGATAAACGTTCCTCATGAACTCCCACAGCAGAGGGCTGAAGGGAGGTTTAGCTGCTACAAGCTGCTCCACACTTGAGATACAGATACAAATTGGCTTCTCTGCAGGACGGTCCTAGCAAAGACAGAAATCAGTGAGTCAGTTGGCAAAGGGCACATATGCATTCAATCATTAGAAAAACTGCCAGTATGTACTTTGATAGTGTAGATCTTCTCAATTGCACTGGGGTTCTTGCATGAAGCAGCCAAGGCATAGACAGTATCTGTAGGGATACCACACACTCCATTGTTTTCCAACAGTTTTGCAATCTTAAGGAGTCCACTGGTTTCCCGAGAATTAGCAATTAAACATGGAAATGTGGGCTCAGATTTATTCTTTTTCTTATCCTAAGAAAAAGAAAATCCATTTGTTAGTAGGAAGCTTGTATTTTTGACATTTTGTCGTCACTGATAAATTGAATACCTTAATAAGGGCAGGTCCAACTGGTATCAGAGTCTTGGAGAATATACCGTTCACAAGTGAGGCTATCATTCCATATAAACATATGATGGCAAAAATTGCTAGCATGGCAACTATAAAAATAAAATTAAAATGTTTTAATAAAAAAATGAGGTCATTTTTACACATTATTTTATGCAGTCGCATTTTTATTGTCTACAATACTTTTATTTACAAAATGTATCGTTTTACTGTACCTTCTAGTTGATAGGGAAGCCTTCCAAGAGTAGAGAGGAGAAAACAAACTATGATGACCTCCATGACAGTGGTCAATGCCAAGTTAACAAGATTGCCATAGGCAGCTGTAAAAAAGTCCAGTTCACAATTTTAAACTCCAAGAGTCTTTTGTGATAGGCTATCTTATGTATTAGAAACAAACCTACCAACTAGAATCAAGAAAGCGTTAATGACCAGGAATGCTATAGCACCAGCAGCAAATCCATTTGCTGACTCTGTGGATATTTGCAAGCGATGTCCTGCAAGGAAAACAAACCATCATATTAATTTGTACTCTAAATTTGGACATTTAATTTTTGTATTATTTTTTATTTATTTTTCACATTAAATAGTATGTTTTCCTACCTGCAAACCGAAACCAGCACCAAGTTGCCCAAATAGCCACATAGAAGGAGGGAACAACAGAGCCGAATTTCTGGCCACCCTGTACTTGTAGTCGACTGATGTAGGCCTGCATAATGGCTCCTGGGATGAGTACCCAAGGAACAGTTAGGTCAAAAAAGGCCAGGTTGGACTGATAGCTGTGAATGGCTGAGAGTGCAGCCAGCCCATTGCAGAGATAGAATAAAGCATCAGGGATCTGTGCACCTTTATCCTCAGGCTCGATTAGTTTAGATTTCTTGAGGTAACTGAGATGTTTCTGCAGGGATTCATTGGAGACAGGCTGGGGTCCAACTGGAATTAAGGACTTCTCAGCAATGGTATTGATGAGGCGTGCGAAGGTGCCATAGAAGGACAGGAGAGTGAAGAGAGAGCAGGCCACTCCAAAAAACATGTAGTACTGTTTGATTGGAATCTGGGATATGGTTGATATTGTCACCAGGGCAAAAAATGAATTGTGGATTAGTTCAAGTGTGTCTTTGTTTAGACTTGCGATGCAGAAAACCAAGGCAGCAGACAAGAAGAACCAGTTGCCAACCATGGCAGGCCTTACTTTATCGGCTTCAATTTGGCCAGTGGTTGCAGACACCACATATTCTTCCCAGGTCTTTACCAACCAAAACATGCAGTGTAGGCCAAATTTGGTAGCATGGTAGCAGTCTTGACGCAGATATGCATAATAGCTGGATAAAAGTTGAGCAGCAGAATTTATAGTTATCCAGATAGCAGCTACCGAGTTTGATGGGAAGTAATGGAAGGCATAAAAGGCAAAAATAAATGGCGAGACTGTGTCGCAGAAGAATCCCAAAGCCATTGGTTCAGCATATTTTGTATTCTTCTTTTTCTCTTGACCTAGGCTTTGGGAGCTGCTGGCATTGGTGGTTCCTAGGAGCAGCACGTTAAAGAGAGGGTTTCCAAAACCCTTTAGCACATAACGTTGCGTCAGTCCTTTGATTAGCAGTGCTGATGAGCCATATATGGCAAAGAGCAAGATTAGGAGCTCCAAAACCCCAGAGACCACTAATGCCCACCCTGCTACTAGACCCACAGCTTCAAATATGAGCGTGAGAGTGATGGCACCAAACACAAAGGGCATTATATAGTTTACTGTTGCTGAACAGAAGGCCAGAAGGAAGGAAAGCAGGATGTAAGGAACCAGCCCAGCGATGGCAGACTCCTTGATGTACAATGGATTGTCAGTTGTATTGATACTGCTTGTGTTTGTGCTCATATCGAGAAATGTACTATTTGCCATTGATAATCCATTGAATGGGTTTGGACTTTGTTGGTTAGCACCTAGATAAATTCGCGTGGCCCCATAGCTCGCCCACAGTGCTGCATATCCTACAAATGACGTTCCACTTAGATGGTCATATTTTCGGAAGGACAACAAGCCTGCCACAAGCTGACACAGCCCACCAATTAGAATGAGATGGACACCTGTATAAATTAACATAAGATTATTTACTGAGTTATACTAAAACTGAATAATTATTTTGAGTTTGTTAAATAAAAAATATTATATCAATGCACAACACCTGCTAATATATTCTCCACTCCTTCTGCAGGAACACCAGTCCTGGCCCCATGGAAGTTCTGCAGTAGCACAAGGAAAGCACTGATGCCATTGGCCAGGAGCCCAAGGACACCTGGTTCACCATAAAAACTTGCCGGAAAGCCACTTTCTGATGCCATGAATTTCCTCTTAACTGTAGCTTTTTGCTGATAAAAATAGGTTGTGTAAAGAGGACATAATAGTAAATAGAACAAATGAATACAAAAACTTTACATTCTTTGTCATCTCCTAATCAATAATCATAAATTACATTTTGAGTTTAACTGACTAAGACATAATGAAGTCATTATGTGTTGTGTTTTAATAGAAGTTATGTGTAACTCATGGATATCAGGTAGATAATCAGCATGATATAAAATATTTGTACTTTTAGTGATGGTTAACATAAAAACATAAAATAAAATAATTAATAATACTAATACTAATAATAATAATAATAATAATAATAATAAATGTATTCGTTTTTTTTTTTAAATGAGACATTAAAATGAACCAAAAAAAACCATGCCTATTCATGTGTGTTTAGTTTCATATTCTCCCATCTCCGTAAGCAAGAAATGCAGCTGTCTGGTTCAGCCTACAGCTGAGCAGTAGCCAAAAGTATTTCACATAGTTGATGTATCAGTCTTTTGGCTATTAACTAAAACTATGTCTCTGGTGTAGAGGTAAGTCTAAGCTGCATAAAATGTTTTTTGTTACAGTTCAGGCATCAGTACAGCGACAGCTTCTGTCATTTAATTTGTTTTATCTCAAACTGCCAGCAGACTCAGAGAGCTGTCTGTGGACAAGACTGGAGGATAACCTTACGGTAAGTTAGAGCAGACAGTAATGTCAAATTTTCAACCTGCTTTTCCCCACATATTAACATACTCAATTAAAATTCAGATATTTTGTTGTGGTGTATATTTATTATATATTTAACATTATTAAATTTTATATATTAATAATATATTTCAAATAAAAGACAAAAGAAGAACAAATATTTACAGAAATACAAAAAAACTTACCCAGTGAAGATCCTTGGTCTGGAATTAAGTATTGAGATGACTTTCAAGAATGCTTTAAGTTTATAGAAACAATCTTGGTGGACATGGGAGGAGTTACTATGATGTCAGCCAACCCATGCCCATCATCAACAGTGACATCATTGCCCCTTTAATAGACACTTTGTTTCCTTCTGTGAAAATCCCACCCATTAACCTAAAAATAATACCTGGGAAATCCAGCCCTGTTCTTTTCTGGGTTCAGTGGGTGTATGATTGTCTTTTGTAGTCTAGTACCATATAAAAGAGACAGCCCATACCTGACTCTATCACAGCAGCATCCTCTACCGTCAATCAGTCATCTCTACATTGAGTTAGAGAAAGGAGAGAGACTTTGAGAAACAATCTTCATATCCAGATCCTGACCACAAAAATCATCTTCAACATGCTTTCAGCTGTACAGGTATAACATTGAATATTATCATCTTGTGTACGTAGTCTTAGAACTTTTAGAATTTTGTCAATTTTCTCAATGTATGCAAAAAAAATAATAATAAAAATAAAACCATTTCATAAACTGGAATTAAAAATTTTTTAATAACAGTACAATAATAGCCATGTACTATTACCCATATTAAGTATACTTTAATATGGACTAATAATGTTTTAAGCCAAGCTGAATGAAGAAATAAAAAAAACTTACTTTAACTACGATGTGACATGAATTCATTTAAATAGAATACACAGCTGTCACTTAAACATAATTGTTTGTACACAGAGATCTTCCAGATACCTTACTTCCTTCTCGGCTGCCCGAGGACTCCATAAATCTGCACTAGATGGTGAGCAAGCTCTACCTGTTACAGCGCTCTGCCTTTCCTCTAAACTACTGTTTGTTAACTTATGATTTAGGTTTTAATTTAGGATCAGGGATTTAGACAAATATTTGTATAGACTGGCTATTTAAATAATCTAGTGAAAAATGTGAATTGTTTCTGGATTCATTTACACTGTCTTTTGTCTGTTTTTAGTGGCAGAGCGTCCTGCTCCTGAGGAAACAGTCACAAGCAGCTTTGGTAGGTTCATTCAGACCGTACAGCCAAAGAATCTGACACCAACAGTGCTGCAGCGCAGCAAACGCATGGTTTTGGACAGCATTGGTGTTGGGCTTCTGGGAAGCACCACTGAGGTGTTTGATCTTGCTCTTCAGCACTGCCAGGTAGGACAAGGTCCAACAGTAAATTGTAAATATTATAAATCAAAGCATGTCTGTGTAGGCAAAATATATTTCTGATATGTTCATATCAATGAGTTGAATATTCTGACCATCTATTTGTCTTCTTACCCCAGCACATGTATGCTTCTGACGACATCAGTTTTGTCTATGGGCGCCAAGGTGTGAAGCTCTCTCCAACACTTGCCGCTTTTGTCAATGGAGTGGCAGTAAGTACTGGCTACTGTATTGAGTTACAATTTTGACACTTAATCTTACATTTCATATGTAATTTGACACAGTTTTTTTTTTTCTTGTGAAAATCCTGTTCTGCAAGTCCTGAGATTAGCACCGTCAAAAAGTCAAAGTAGCATATAAATGAAAACTTGGTTTATAACATGCAGCATTATTTTTGCTATAATGTAGTGATGTGAAAAACAGGTTTAATAAGTAATGCAACCTCAGCAGAACTATGAAACATTAATGAACCATGCTGTTGGAATGTCTGGTATGGTTAAACAGAACAATCCAGGAAGTGTTTCAAATGATAGATCAATTTATTGCCTCTTTTTATATTACTGGCAGTCATGCACAGCTTTTCCTTTTCCTATGTTGTGTTTTTTGCTATGTGAGAAAAGATGACACAAACCATCATTGAGTAACTGCCACTACAGAAAGACACTGTATACCTTTATTGACATGTTGGTTTTTGCACAGGCTCACTCAATGGACTTTGATGATACTTGGCATCCTGCAACCCACCCCTCTGGAGCAGTACTGCCTGC
The DNA here is from genome assembly GCA_903798115.1 of Danio jaintianensis. NCBI lineage: Eukaryota > Metazoa > Chordata > Actinopteri > Cypriniformes > Danionidae > Danio > Danio jaintianensis. Next base: position 6,690,038 of record CAIGQV010018344.1, on the reverse strand, counting down.
CCTCCTGGCTATCAGCGACATGTTGCACAGCAACAGCAAACCAAGTGGGCTTGACTTTCTAACCGCATTCAATGTGGGCATTGAAATACAGGGCCGACTGATGAGATTCTCCAATGAGGCTCACAACATCCCTAAGAGGTTAGAGTCCATCCATTTTTTTTTTCATGCTGAAGATTTCTAAGCACAGCACAGTCTGAACATTGCTGCATTACATAATTTACTCTGTGAGGTTATGCACATTTACACCAGGGTGAGTAAGAACATTGCAGTCTGTCAAAGCTTCTTCAGAAAGGTGGTTATGCAAAGCAGTTCTGTTTGCGCTCCAAGAATATAGTTAAAGACTCATAATTTGTTATTTCCTGAGTACTGTGAAAACATAATCCACCTCGATTCCAGAATAATATCTGAAACTCGTGGTTATGTGAAGACTAAAACGTTATGATTAATCAAATTCAAAAGAGTTGCTAAGGCAAGAATAAAAAAAAACTGAAAAAAATATTTTATATACTCATTTTGAAGAAGCAACAGATACACATTTAAAGACCAGGGGGGGTATTTTGACCTAAGAAGACCTAAGTGCAAATTAATGTGAAGAAGTTTTGTATTGTGTTAAGTCATATGCAAATTCATATCATGTGAAGATGTATGACCAACAGAAGATTGAGCTTATTAAATAATAACAATGTTCTTTTCTGTCTTTTCTATAAGGTTCCATCCTCCAAGTGTGGTGGGCACTCTGGGTAGTGCTGCTGCCTGTGCTCGCCTCCTTTCTTTGGATCGCAATCAGTCCAGTAATGCCTTGGCCATTGCTGCATCTTTGGCAGGTGCACCAATGGCTAATGCTGCAACACAATCTAAACCTCTTCACATCGGAAATGCTTCACGTCTTGGTCTCGAAGCAGCCCTGCTGGCATCTCGTGGGTTAGAAGCAAGTCCTCTAGTCTTGGATGCAGTTCCTGGCGTTGCTGGCTTCAGCGCTTTCTATGAAGACTATGCCCCACACCCCATTGGATCCCCTGAGGAGGATGAGCACAGCTTTCTGATAGAGTCACAAGACATCGCTTTCAAGCGCTTTCCTGCACATCTTGGAATGCACTGGATTGCTGATGCTGCCGCTGCTGTGCACAAGACCCTAGTTGGCCTGAAAGGAGGCAGCGTTTCTCCAAATCTGGTGCAGGATATCCTGCTTAGGGTGCCACTCTCCAAATACATCAATCGTCCACTCCCCGAGTCAGAGCACCAGGCACGCCATTCTTTCCAGTTCAACGCCTGCACTGCTTTGCTGGATGGAGAAGTAACAGTGCAGTCCTTCCACCCAGAAGCCATTCAACGACCTGAACTTCATGCACTTCTTTCCCGCGTCCGGTTAGAACACCCCAGCGACAACCCAGCCAATTTCAACATAATGTATGGTGAGGTTGAGGTTACCTTGGTGACTGGCGATGTCTTAAGAGGACGCTGCGACACTTTCTATGGTCACTGGAGGAACCCACTTAGCCAAGAAAGCCTGCATAAGAAGTTCCGTAACAACGCAGGCACAGTTCTGTCCACAGAGAAGGTCGAAAGGCTCATTGAAGCCGTTGAGAGCATGGATCGTTTAGATGACTGTAAACAACTGCTTGCCCAACTGCAGTAAAAAACATGATGTTTAAATGATATGATATCAAAAATGTAAAGCCAGTGAATTGTTGTGCAAAACAACTATACTTGTAGAGTTTCTTTAATCATAAATACTTCTTAAATGTTACATTGTCTTAGTCTTAGTAAAGTCTTATCTTTTATGTCTTATTGCACATTTTTACAGTATTTATTTACATCATTTCCCATAATGCCTATGACAAAAGATGTTTGTGTTTGTAAATATACATATCTATCTATCTATCTTTCTCTGGTGAGCTCTTTTGAAATATTGTATCATGCTATTATTGTGTAAGATTTTATTATGCTTAAAAATCAATAAATTTCTACTTTTAAAACTATGCATGTTTCATCCATTGTATTTCCATTCAGAATATATAAACAATAATATCTAGGTTATTAGAAAAGATGTAGTATATTACTCAAAAAGATGGCCTGTGATGAAAATTCCACTGAAAATATATAATTAAGTAAGTTAATATTAATATTAGAAAAATGTTTATAAAATTGGAAAGTAAGTACACTCCTAAAATAAACAGATTTAATGTTTTTTAGACAGAGTGTAAAATGAGCATTTGGGGAAAATACTGTTATTAAATTTAGCTAGTTTGATATTTGCTGGGTTGGAATTGTGCATAATTTTGATAGAGACTTCGACAGCTTAAGAGGAATATAAGAGGATTTTTTTTCAAAGAAGCCAAAACTCTTCCCATTCTATGTCAACAAATGTATTGTTCCAAAACTAAATCAAACCGGTAAATAAATCTGAGATCTTTTAATAACTGAACAAATGGCTTTGACATATGGGTTTGACATATCTGAGAAGATATCGGTCGACAAATAAGTTTGTGTTGTCAAATAAAAAAGAAACTAGATAACCTTTAGGGCCAGATTTGACTAAAGGTATAACACCATTGGGGATTGCACCAAAAAAGGATGGCACATTCGTTGGGGGGAACTGAAAAAGTAAAGTGAACTGAGTATTGTCAAGTTCCCATATCTGCTTTTGACATATCCAAGTTAGAATTTAGAGCACACACACAGTGCGCATAAACCCAGAGCAGTGGGCATCTCTGGGAGCAATTTTTGGCTTCAGCTAGATATTGAAGATGGAGAGAGTGCAGTTCATTCACTCCCTCATTTTCAATTTCTGCCTGCAACCTTGCGATTACAAGTCCAAACCCCTAACCATTACTCAACCAGAGGTCCCCAGCTCAAATGATGTATACTGGTGCAAAGTGATCTTTACCCCTGTGTAACTTGACTTGACCTCACTCTACTAAATAATGGATTACTCAGTAAATAATAATCCATGATATTTAATGTTTTGACTTTCAGCAATATACTGTGGTACAAAAACGTACCCATGTCTTCCACAATGAGAGCACTGAGAGCACAACTGGGTCCTGGATCTTCTGACACTAAATGAAAATATAAATATATGGTCTTACCACACATCTACAATTTTTACAAAGATTTCTAATCAAGTCAATCAGTTTCATTAATGTAGTGCTGGTGAATCATTTGGTATCATTAATTATCTCAGGGCTTTTTTTTTTTTAATTGAGCAGGTGTTCGCCATGCTTTTTTCAATACTAATTCTTCTAGTTCTCATACCACCTCAATGACAATCCTACCTGCCCATTCTTTAGTATTAGACTCATGACAGGTGCTTGGCAACATTACTAGATCTGCCTCTTCATTGTTCGCAGCAAACAGGACTTGTGGCTCCTGAACAGCTAGAGTACAAGAAAAAGTTTGATTATACATGAACATGAACAGTTGTTTGCAGACAAAGTTGTTTTGCACTAGTGTAATGTCTCATCATTTTCATTTGTACTCTCGCTGGCTTTAATGAAAAATGTCAGTTTAGTACATTTGGCAATGATTTTGTTTTGAGAGCTTTACTTTTTTATTGTAGCTTTTCAGTGCCGCCATTGCGCTTTCTATCCAGTCTTATTTTTTGCTCATATATTACCAATATACCGGTACGGTGGCTCAGTGGTTAGCACTATTGCTCACAACAAGAAGTCAAGTCAAGTTTATTTATGTAGCGCTTTTCACAATGTAGATTGTGTCAAAGCAGCTTAACATAGTTCTAGTAAAGTTCAGATTTCTGAGTTGAAGTTCAGTTTAGTTTAGTTCAGTGTGGTTTAAATTTCACTGCTGAAAGTTCAAACACGTAGAGCAAATCCACCGAAGCACAGCTCCACAAGTCCCGATCCGAGCAAGCCAGTGGCGACAGTGGCGAGGAAAAAAAACCTTGAGAGAAACTAGGCTCTGTTAGGCACGACCATTTGTCATCTGGCCAAACTTCCTGTTCAGAGCTGCAGTCTAGGCGCTGGAGGCTGAAGAAGCTGGACGTCCATCGTGGAGAAGCTGCAGGTGAGAGTAGGGCACCGGCAGGCGGTCAGGTTGGCCCGCAGGATCAATGTGGGGACTCGTTTGTCTCGTTAAGCAGGTCACTGTTTCAAGTCCCGGCTTGGCATTTCTTGCATGTTCTTCTCTTGTTGGTGTGGGTTTCCTCTGGGTGCTCCGGTTTCCCCCACAGTCCAAAGATATGCGCTATAGGTGAATTCAATAATCTAAATGGGCTGTAGTGCATATGTGAATGTGAGAGTGTGTGGGTGTTTCCCAGTACTGGGTTGCGGCTGGAAGGGCATCCGCTGCATAAAACAAATGCCAGAATAGTTGGCGGTTCATTCTGCTGCGGCAACTCTGATAAATAAGGGACTAAACCGAAGGAAAATGAATGAATGAAAAAGTTGGGGCTACGAGAAAGGGCTGCAGTAACGTAAAAATAAGAAGAATAGGCCTGCTTGTACAGTCAGTCTAGAACAGCATTCGTATTTCAACACAGTGGCATGACAACACCATCACCGCCCCACATGGCAAACACAGACGGGCCACCAGAACTCTCCCACTGCCGCCAACTAGCCATAAGAGGTGTGGCGAAGTTGAATTCAAAGTCATATAGTTAAATGCTGGATTGGTTCTGAGAGCTTTTGAGAAAACAATTTAATGCTTGGGTATTTCCTGTAATGTGAGTACTTTGAATGCAAATGTTCACTAAATTACTACCTTTCAGAAAAATGGTTCAGGATATAAGTTATCTAAACAAAAGGTGCCTTTACTATTAGTTAGCAGACCTGAACGTAAGTTAAACTCTGCTAAGTACATTTTCCTGTTTTTAGGAATTTCCACCATTGTTACTGGCAATAGATACAGTTCACGTGTTGAAAACACAATAGTGTGCTCTCTGGGGTGCTCAGATTCGCTTACTCTGATGATGATGTTACTTTTGTTTGTTTTTTTTATCAGACAATTCAGTGTTCTCATCTTACATTGTTCCCTACCACAATACAATTATCTAGACTGTGTTTGGGGCATAATCTGTAGTGAGGACTGTCGTCAATGGCCAAGCCTTTACAATTACTGTAAACTATAAGAAATTCCAGCTAAGAATTAGATGACAGCTAAGAATAAGAATTAGATGACACCATCAATGTGAATTGTCACATTGTAAACTGAACGTGAGTTTTGGTATTTCGAAATTGTCCTTTACGTCCTTTACTAAGAAAAAGATTATTAGATCTCACATAATCCTTTTTAATACAGTAATTATATGTTTGCACAGAAATAAAGAGCACAAAGTCAGAAGGTCTGTCACTGTCAAAAATAAACAGCACTTAACAGATTAACGAAGGATGGTGTAAATGAATAACCTTTGGCAAAATAATTGAAAATACCTTGTTAAGTCTGAACAAACAAAATAAAGAAAAAAAGATACTCCAGTCTAGAGTCCAGTTTCTTCAAACCCTTATCTTGTACTGCTAGGCCTTCATGACTTCACTGTATTTTGTGTATCTTGATGAAAAATCATAAAACAAACGCTAGAAAAAAATCTCAATGTGTTTACAGTAATACAGTAAAAAAAGATAAACTCTGATATCTTAAACAAGTCCAACTCATTGTTTTATGAGAAGGAAGAGAAAGCTTTTACCTTTAAAAGGAATTCCTTTACAGGAAAGTTTTATTAATATGCTATTAATAAGTAATGACCTATAAACTTTTATTGTCATTTTTCCTTTTAGTTTTAGTTCTTTAGGTACATCTAGTTAAATGAAATTAAATAAGAATTATTTCTTGGCAACTAGCAGAACAAGCAAGAAAAGTGCAAAAAGAACAATAACAAAAAGAACAAAGAAAAATGTTAAGTGAAATTTATATTAAAATGTGAAGGGAAGAATAATCAAAATAATTACTAACAAGAATCCCCATTATACTAAAACAACAATTAATAACACTTTATTATTTGCTGGACTCTGTGTAAACTGTATTAACTAAGAATGTACTTAATAAAAGTACATATAACTTACTGTATCAGGTTGAGGATTTAGAATGAACTTAATGAACTTAATGACATGAAGAACAGGACAGTAAAATAAAGCATAACATTTGGATTATCCGATTAAAGTGTGATTTATTTAATCTCCCAGCAGACACAGGACATCAACATGACGTCAGATAGACCTTGTACCACAACGTCATGGGGACGTTGTATTTTGTTTGGAAATGAAAATCAGGTTGACGTCAGAACCCAACGTCAGGTCGATGCCAATGTCCAACCTAAAATAAACCAAATATCAACATCTAATGATGTTACAGCTTGACGTTGTGTGGACATTACCACTATGACGTATATCAGACGTTAGATTTTGGATGGCATATCTGACGAATAAATGTCACTATTTGATGTCAATATGACATTGGTTTAAGATGCTGGTTCGACGTTGGATTTTGGTCACTTTCCAACACAACCTAAAATCAACCAAATATCAACGTCATTTGACGTCATTATTGGACATCAAAATAACGTTGTCCTTAGACGCTGGCTAGACATTGAATTTTGGTCACCTGACATCACAACCTAAATCTAACCTAATATTAATGTCTTAAGATGTTGTGTGCCTGCTGGGCTATATATGACATTTTAAACTGCACACTCATGATATTTCTGGCTGCATATACAGCACATCTGCAGGCCCAATTTTGACATCTTCAGTTGAACAAAGACTGTTCAAGTAAATTAATTGCTTGTGGGCGACATGGTGGCTCAGTGGTTAGCACTGTCGCCTCACAGCAAGAAGGTCGCTGGTTCGAGTCCTGGCTGGGCTAGTTGGCATTTCTGTGTGGAGTTTGCATGTTCTCCCCGTGTTTGCGTGGGTTTCCTCCGGGTGCTCCGGTTTTTCCCCACAATCCAAAGACATGCGGTATAAACTAAGTTGGCCGTAGTGTATGAGTGTTTCCCCAGTACTGGGTTGCAGCTGGAAGGGCATCCGCTATGTAACATATTCTGGATAAGTTGGCGGTTCATTGCGCTGTGGTGACTCCTGATGAATAAAGGAACTAAGCTGAAGAGAAATGAATGAATGAATGAATTGCTTGTGAAGTCAAAGTAAAGCCTTCAAAGATTGCATTTAAAACTCATATAATCTGTATTATTTTATTTTGTAATTAGAACCTCTTGATTGTGTTTTGTTGATGTTGTTCATAATGATAAGCTATAGTTTAAGCAATATCAGTAAAAACATGCTTGTTTATGTAAAAACGTTTACTAAAGTCAGCGAGTTTAATTATAGCCATTGATATTTGATTAACAATTGCATAATGATTAAATAACAAATGATTATATATTCTGCTGAATGTAGGGTAAGGAAATAGTTTCCTGTCAAGAAAGAAATACCATTTATATGATCAGTGACACAATGTTGTCTTGTTGCCTAGTGAAAATGAGACAACAGGAAATAATGTGACAATAAGCAACTGACGGGTATACGGAAGAAGGAAAACAAAGCATGTTTTAGATTCTTTACCTTACTGTATATCAGGAAATATCAGTATTGTTAAATTATTAGTAGTATCAAAACTATGACTGAAGAGGTCAATATATATATATATATCTGTCTGTCTATAATTTTGTTTCGTTCAATAATTTTCATTCAAATTGTTGGAATTACAGTATTTGTAATTACAGTGTACTAAGAATACAGATTTAAAAAAACAAAAACATCTATATGAACATTTTTTGCCATTAAATCTCTTTTAATCAGAATTATGATTCCTAAACTGGAATTTAATTATAATTATTTAATTATTTAATTTAATTATAACCACTTGATTGTGTCTTCTTCCTCTTCTTCTTCTTAATGAAAAAATTAAGGTTTAAGCAATATTAAAAAGTTAATTTATGCTTGCTTTTGTAAAAACTTTAGCTTAAATCAGAACCTTTGAGAGAGCTGTTGATATTTGGTTAATATTTGCAATAATAATTGTATGTATACAGTATAAAGGTAATATTTTGTGATGACATCTACAGTGATATCAATAATAATAAAGGTAATAATAATGATCATGTGTCAATAATGGGTGGGGGATTTTTATATTTTCAGTGTTCAGTTCAGTGTCATGTTTAGTGTTCCTGCTGAAAGTAGGACAAGGAAATGATTTCCTATCAAGAAGAAATTATATTATATATATATATATATATATAATCAGTGATGCACCATTTGTAAAAATGTTAAAATAGGCAAATAATGTGCCAATGAGACAATGAATGACAGTACGGAAGAAATAAAAGATAAATATGCATGTTTTAGATTCTTTACTTTACTGGACAATATCCAGAATACGTTTGATAACACTTCCTAAGAAGCCCATGTGCAGAATGAATTATAACTCTATTTATAATTATTAATAATCTATCATGACATTTGTATAAACTTATTAGTAAAGACGAAAAATATACATATGCTACTGTATTATAATGGCATTTAAGGCATAGTGAAGCATTTCATTTATTTAAATGTTCATAACACTATATACTGTACATTGTTTTATAAGTATTAATTAGTCAGTCATGGTTGTATTTAGATACAGTCTGCAATGTTTATGATACAAAGACTCATTAGTAGTAAGTTAACATACAGTAGATTGTGTTCTGTCAAATATAGGTGAATGGCTTTATACTGTTGATAAGAGCTGTTGCCTTTTAAACACTTATTGTGAGTCATAATGCAGCTACTAACCTCTATAAATGCATCTTACAGTAAATGACTTTAAGTAAACTTTAAGTCACATATAAGTTTCACATTTACTTTAAGTAAAGTGAAAACAGTATAAATATTTTCCACATGCAAGTGTTAAAGAAATCATGCGTTTTCGTATGTATTGTATCTAAAGTGTGGTTCTACCAAACGTACACTTTAAAGAAGACACCAAAACATAAAATAGAGACCTATTTTCAGCATCTGAATGTACAATACTGATATTAAGTAGACATCTAAAATGCAAATTATTAAGTAATCAATCCTCATGAATATTGAAATTGTGGCATGACATTTTGATGATATTGTGTCAGTTGTCATATCAGTAGCATGTCAATTACATATATTAATCGCATGCACTCAATTATTTCATATGAAATTATTACATTTTAATACATTTTACAAGTCTATACACTTTAATGCCAAAAAATGAATAACATTTTCTTTCATTTATAATCATTACTTATACCATTACTTGTCATGTAATATTTTCCTGTGGGACATAATGCACTGTAAAAAGCAATTAGTTACTTCACTTTAAGAAAGTGATTAAACCCGTTGCCTTAAAGCAACAAGTTGATTTTACTTTAAAAAAGTCAGTAAACCCATTGACTTAACTTTTATAATTATGCACATAGTTTGTTAACTTCATGATTATAAGGCAACAACATTACTCTTTTTTAATTGCTAAAATTGCTAATTGCTTTTTACTGTGTTGCTGTTACCCTCATCATACTGCAACTCACAACAGAAGCATAAAATGCAACAACAATGCAATTGTTTCATCCATAAGCTGTAGTGGATAGAGCTGAGGGGGGCCTGTAGTGGGAAGCTGAGTAGACCCTGGGTCAGGCGGCTCTGGTTCTGGGGCCTCTAACAGATCTGGATGCTCTGGGTCAAGAGAAACTCTGCCATCTTTGGAACTGGTGGACTAGTGGCGACATTTTTGGAAAGTAGTGGACTAGTGACAGCTATCTTGGGAAGTGGTGGACTGGCGGCATCCATTTTGGACATGCAGTGGGCACTTGGATTTTGGTGGATGCATGCACACTGGAGCTGCCAGAGTAGTGCTGGAGGTGCAATATCGAAGAAAGAAGCCGCAGGAGCTGTGTGTGCTAGAACGCCAGCGTGAATTGGTGCTCGAGCGGCCAGACCAAGAGAGTTCTCCTCTGGATGATTGTCTTCAGTGTTCCTCATTCCAATTCCTGCAAATCATCAAGTCTTCATTGTTCCCTGTTCCACATTCCTGCATATCATGCATATCAGATAAGACAAAGACTTACTTAACCATAACCAGATCTACATGCCATCCATCAAACTTGTCAAACTTGCACAACTTTCTGTCTATGTTGTGACACCAGCAATGCTGTAAACTCCCTAGGGTTGATGAGTGCATTATCGAAGGGTTGATGAGTGCATTATGGAAGAGTTGATGTGAAGAGCATCATCGATGACTGAGACTTTGCAATCAGTGTGGTAATAGGAAATTCCAGTTCCCCAGCGGGAGGGGAACTACAATGCTATGTGGAAACTTCCACTATGGGGATTTCGTCAGAAAGCCAATCACTCTGAAGAGTAATTAAACGGGCCAATGAAATGCCAATGAGTTGGCGGTGTCAGCGTGCACAGCTGGCAGCAATCATAATCAGCTTGTGAATAAGAATGCTCGCTGTGCCACACAACCACACCTTTTCGCTTTCAGAAGCCTCACGCAACTGAGAGTATCGCTAAAGATCTCCACGAGAGAGAGAGAGAGAGAGAAAGAGTGGCTTCAGAACGAGCTGTTTCTCCCGGTCCCAGAGCGAGCTACAACGCAGGCAGCGGCGGTCGAGCTGGGTTCATTCTCCCGTCCCTGGGCGTTTCTCTGGTCCGGTTCTACAAGAGCGGTTTGTATAGTAAAGAGCAAATTTCCCTAAAAGAGCAACACGGTCGAGCAGCGCGTCTTTTTAAAGATGTCGTTCCGACCGTGCGTTTCTGGATGCGGTGGTTTCCTGTCCCCGGATGATGGGCACGAGCACTGCGTTGCATGTCTGGGGGTCCAGCATGTTAATTCAGTGCTCGCGGGCAGTTCATGCCATCACTGCGATGGCATGTCTGTGGCGCAGCTAAGATCGCGGCTCGCTCTTGCAAAAGAGCGAACCACCCCTGCTGTCCCCCGCAAGTCGGTTGGCACTCGGGCAGATCTGAGGGTTACAGTGGGAGTCAATCCGCCGCCCTCGGGCTCGCGGACCTCCCGCTCCTCAGCGCGCTCCATCCAAGCTTCAAGTGA
>CAIGQV010018344.1:6631454-6668913 GCA_903798115.1 Danio jaintianensis | reverse complement strand
TTCATCTATATATATATATATATATATATATATATATATAGATGAATCATTCGGAATATACTCATATATACTCATTAAAATAAAGAAGGTGAGAAGGTGAACAATGTTTTATTGTCATTAAGAGGAAAGACATGCTTTGCCAATAACAAAGAAAACTTTGCTAATATACTTTTTCTAATGAAAACATGTCATAACATATTAACATCTTCATAAAGGAATTTCAGTTCGCAAGATGATGAATCGACCCCACAACATTATTACAATGCTAAATCATGTACAGTATGACAAGACTCCTGCTATACAGAGAGTAGATTCTTAACATTGATGATAGAGCACCTCCTGTCTACTGCTGGTAATTGGAGACTTCAATCAAGTTGTCATCGGGGTCACGAAAATAGAGGGAACTAATGGGACCCACAGCACCAGTCCTGTCAACCGGACCCTCCTCTATTGTCACTCCACAAGCCTGCAAACACAACAGCATCAAATTAAAGGACATAATATTTGAGCAAAACTACCTTAATTATAATAATAATAATAATAATAATAATAATAATAATAATACATTTTTAATCCTTAACAATAATTAAGCATAAATTATCTTTATTTATTTATTTATTTATTTATTTATTTATCGTTGTTGCTTCATTTTTCAAAAACTGCTGGCCAAATGAAATCCATATGTTGTCAGACTGATACATTTCAATGCAATTCAATTAAATTCTAGTTCTCATGACCTGAAGCCACTTCTTAAAGTCAGCGATATTAAATTGTGCAAAAAAAAAAATCTTGTTTTACCTTGAGATGAGCAGCAACAGCTTTCAGAGGAGTTTTAGTGATAAGGCACAAGTCAGCAGATCCTGGTGTTGGGGTTTGGGCTTTAGGCTCAAACTCCTTCCCAACCTGATGCAGGTTAATTTTTTGCTCTCCAAAACTCAAAGCTTTACGGTCACCCTATAATGGCAACATGAACACTTTATACAATACTTTGCTGCCACCAAGTGGTGTTGTTTTTTTAATGTGTTTATGTATGACATTCTACCTTAAAAGTGACAACCTCCATGCCTAAAACCTTGGAGTAAAAATGAGTAGTTTTGTTCAGGTCTCGTACTGTGAGCACCAAGTGGTCCAGGTGGCTGATAAGAACTGGACAGGAACTTCTAAACCGGACTGATGAAAGTCCACTTAGAACTGACTGGAAGTGAAAGTAGAAAGAGTGAGTGTAGAAGTGATACAAAATGTAATTTAGTATTTTGGTGAATTGTACAAAACCTCACAAAACGATTTGTTATATTTGCATTTAGATCAGTTACACTTTTCAGAAACATTTTTCAGACTATTCTTGTTACAGTAATGATAAGCTGCAGTTTAAATACGTTTGGTAGTTACTGCTGCACTGCCTTTGCAAGATCATTACACAACAAAGAGTGTGGAAGTTCGACATTAATGATTTGTATCCCTGCTGAAAAATCCAGCTTAAACCAGCCTAGGATGGTTGGCTGGTTTTAGCTGGTCGACCAGCCTGGTTTTAGAGGGGTTTTAGCCATTTCCAGGCTGGTTTCCAGTCATTTCCAGCCTGGTCTTAGCTGGTCAGGCTGGGAGATGACCAGCTAAAACCAGCTTGACCAGCCTAGCCAGACTGGGAGCCCAGCTAAAACCAGCTATGTCCAGCTTAAACCAGGCTGGTCGACCAGCTAAAACCAGCCAACCAGCTTAGGCTGGTTTAAGCTGTTTTTTTCAGCAGGGATGGCAGCTATAGAAAGAGATATATTTATTATGCTTGAAAGCATATAATAGACAGAGAATTATTCTGTCCTATCTATTCCAAATTCAGCAAGTACCACAAGTGCCTGTGCTGCAGTCCTTCCTGCTTCTTACATCACATTATAAACACTAAATTGTTATACTCATCTGTTTTGAAGAAAATATGGGTTTTCGTTAACACTTTAGATTAAGCAATGATTCCCGCTAACTACTGGCTTTGCAAGGTTATTATTATGGGCTGTTTATTAGTACTTATTAAGTATGACCTTATTCTTTATCCCTAATCCTACTCAATACCTAAACCCAACCGCTACCTTACCACGTCGTCGATGTGTGTGTGTTGTTCTGATGCTTAAGTTCACTTAAGTTATTATCGTAATTAAATATTTATTATTCGTGAACCATTAAAGCCTCGCTTCCAGCAAGCTGTCATTCGTATGACACAGTGTAAGGACAAAATACTTTATGTATTTGTTTTTTTCAGGCTAACGCAGTCCCTGCATGGGTTGTTGCTCTTGTTCACACCGTCCATGCTGACTTTTTTTGACGACTGTTGCTTCAGTTAGCTCCTCCTCCTTCCTGGAAGAAAGCAGCCACGTGACCTTTCCTTCTCTACACTATTACCCAAATCGGGAAGATAAACTGCAGGTTTCACCCATAAAGTGGTAATAAAACGGTAGTATCACTAGCGTCTAGTCTAACCATTAGCATTCTCGAGTCATGCCCTCTACATAGTAGGGTACAGGAAATCTGCCTTTGACCATTTAGAGCCGTTAATTTGAGGCGTGACGTTCCGTGGTGAATATTTATGAGCCTTCATCATAGCACGATACCCTTTAAGGAAACGGAAAATGTTTTGTTTACAGCAACGATAACATTATTAAATACTAAGTGATATCTTACTAGTCTAATATCATTACCATGTGCTACTTTTACTTTTGTCTTTCTGCCTAATGAGTTGTATTATCAAGATATATACAGAAAGAGTGTTACCTTGCCGTTGGAAGAGCAAGAACGCAGAAAAGTCGAGCAAACGCGTAACGTTAGAGCCATATTAAGAAAAGTCAAATATCTCCGTTTATAACACCTGTCTAACCTGTCTGGAACTCCGAAATCTTAGAGCTCTAACCGGAGAACTAGTCTAAACTCACCCTGCCGTAATCACCCTATTACACAAGCCATGCACACAAACAAATAAAGTAAGGCGTGGAAAGGATGACTGAAGTATAGAATGGCAAAAATATTAACAAAATAAAAAACTTAAATAAACATACAACAAAAATGTACATGCATACATAAATATATATAGTCAACATTTGATGTGGAAAAGAGAGAATGTAACATTGTAATATGTAAAAAATTGTCATGCCAATATATCAAGTTTGAACTGAATTGTGAGACAGTTATACTTTTATTTCTTATATAAGCTTTATTTACTTATTTTCACTTTTTTTTGCCTCTTTGTCAATAGGTCATTAATGAAGCCACTGTGACATCTAGCGGTGCTTAAACGAAATACAAGTGTACAATGTACAAGACGTGCCCGATGATATCAATACAGTATTGACTGTGATGTACGATGCTCTTCATATATGACCAATATTATCTTCTGCACCGCTACTACATCAACCTAGTACAGGTATTCTAAACATATATCGTCAAAAGGTCTGGACTTCTTAAACATCTTGGGATGGCCAACATGGACAGCAACAACTTAAAACAGGTTTGGTAACAGTCACTCTGATATGGACATTTTCCAGTATAAATCACATTTGGTAAGTGCTTATAGGAACTATACTGACAATCGACTAGCCTGTTCAGAATATGGGAAAAACAGTGGTTCTTCTTACCCCAGTTGGTTCATGTTCTTCGCTATGTATCTGTATTAGGTGTCAACGGAACTTATCCAGAAACATTCATAGTTAAAAAAAGGTTCATTTCCCATAAAGCTACACATTAACAGTTATTTTGAGTAGTATTAAATTGCATTTTGAAATACTTTGATTCGATTTCAATTTTAAAAAGGTCAAGCTCAAGAAAAAAATATCTTAGGCTCTGTTCACGCATGGTATTAAGATGTGTTTTCATCGATCAGACCCAAAGTGTATAACGCCAAGTACAGGTGTGAAAATGCTGTGAAATATTTTGAAATATACATCCAAAGGTGGTTGAAAATGCATTGGACCAGATCGCTCTTGTAGTGTGAATGCACATCTGGTCAAATGAGTTTGAAGTATATAAAGAAAATGAAATAGTTCTGAAAATTTTCAAAGGTTACAGGATAATTGGGCTTAAATTAAAAACGTTTAACTTTTTGCATTTTTTAACTAAACAATAAAACATAGCAGTCTTCTTGCTGTCCAATTTTTATTGGAATTCATTACAGTTTGATGATGCCAGAACAGACTGATCATTATTTTGTAGCTGTCAATCAGCCACGTAGAATAATGTGCAACATCTGTGTAGTAAGTAGTTAGCACTGGTGTTGAACAAGCAATACAACTGTGTGTGTGTATGCAAGAATGTGCAGAACCTAGATAATTTAATATCACAGTTTGTTCTTGAGATGTTCAAAGGCAGGATGTATTACTAAATTGGATTCATGGATTGTGAGGCTATATGATTCACTTTTCTTTATTTTGAAGCAGCACTTAACAGGATGGGACACTGGTGAGGCCACAGAGAAACGGTCAGGTGAGGAAATAATTTTATTCATTTTAAACACAGCAAAGTGGAAGCTAGTCAAAATCTGACTCAAAAATAGGCTATAAATATGATGCTGACAAAATTAAGAAATTCTATTGAGGAACTTGTTTTCATAATACATGCCCTCAGAACTGAAGAAAGAATGTGCATTTTAATAATGGTTGGCTTGCTTACGATACATGAAATGTTGATGTAACTCGTATTTGAGAACATTATGCTTAGGGTTAGTCTCCCAAGTGAACAAAGAAACAATGAAAACAGATTTTGCCTATCGTTTCTAAAGAACACTGCATTTTTCACTTACATCAGACTTAATAACCTTAGCTCATACAGGAAACCAACCATTCCATGAGAAAAATATTTTCCTCCTCAGACATTGATGATAAATGGTAGATAAATGGTGCTATTTTCAATGTACAGAACTGTTAGAAAAACTTCCATTTAAGTCTTCATTTTAAATGTTAATATTTACAGACTACAACATACAAGTCATTCTGGCAAAACATCCTTTACATTTTCCTTATTAGCATTGCACAACATTGCCTATACATAGCCAAGTTTATTACTTAAGATATATGAAATATGCTTTTGAATCAGCAGTCTGATGCATCATCGTCATTTGGGAAGACAGGCGAAAATACAACCTGATGTGTCCATGTAGCATATTTACAGCCTTGTTGTTTGTTTGTTTGTTTGTTTGTTTGCTTGCTTAAAAAGTGTCTGACCACATGGCTTTCAAAACCAGGTTTACAGAAAATGGTTAAATGCCAAATCAAAGTCTATTCTACAGAGTATGACAAATTCACTTAAAACTATTGCATGAAATCTTTTTTCTGATCATCTGCATTTAGTCATTTATGATGCAACTGGTACAACACATAACTATGATTTCATACCAACACAACCAACACTGTATGAAACCAAAATGAACATATGCAGCACAGTGCGCTTTTTTGAACAAAGTAAATGTACCATACAAAGGTATCTCTGCATTGCCCTATAATTTTGTCAAATGTTGATATTTAATAGAAGTGAATGACCAGGGCTGGAGCGTGGCCTTCCCCGTTTTTGTCTTGCATCAATACTTATTCCACTGTAAGATGTGTCAAAATACACTGCCATATAGTTTGGGGGGATCTTGGCACCAACAAATCTGATAAAACTTGATGGCTTTATATAGGATGTATGGGAAAAAAATCTCATCAAGAGTCCTCACATGACTAGGTAAATATAAAGCAAAGGGCAGAAAAAAGACATGAAACATGTCAAGAGTACCACAAATCTGATTTTAGCTAGACAACACTCTCACGGTTGGTGGAAACAAGCACCGCCCTGCGGCAAATGGGGCAGGTTGAGTTTTCTGATAGCCAGCGGTCAATACAGTGCACATGGTACTCATGAGAGCAGGGCAGCTTCCGCAATTTGTTACCTTCAGTATACTCTGTAATGCAGACACTACAAGTTTTGAGAGCATCGTTCTCGCCAAAGTTTCGCATGGATAAGTTGTCAATCTGCTCTTTGGTGAGACCTCTGGGCTGGTCGTCATCTTCCTCGTTGAGCAAGAAGAAGTGCGCAAGTCGCAGAAAGGGCAGTGATCCAGTCTCATCCAGGTTGATCGGAGCCCGTTGTCTCCCTCTGTTCTCCCGAGGTCCAGCAGCACCGGGTACCCCCCCTTCCACTTCCCTCTCCTCAGTCCTTGCCTCTAAACCGCCCTGGTTCAAGCCTCCATGGCCAGGAAGATAAGAATCTGCTTCACTTTCACTAGTTCCAGTAGAAGCATCAGGGTTTCCCAGTGCATCAGAGAGGTCTGCTGGAGGGTTGTCTTCACGATTTGAGTCTGGAACATCAGAGTCCATAAAATAGCTAAGCTCACCAAAGCCAGTCATGATCTGACGAATCATAGACTGCAGAGCCAAAGAAGTGGCTTCCCCAAGTCCTGCATCCGAGATCCTACGAATGGGAATGCGGATAGTGCTGACGTATGTTCTTACTCCTGCCCGCTCAGAACGGGAGAAGGTCCGGCGAAAACCTCCACGCTCAGTCTCATATAATAAAGTGTTGTTAGAAGTCTGTGAACGAGACCTTGTACGATTTGCAATGCTGTCTCTCTGACGATACTCTCCAGGACGCACTCTACGTACCTGCAAATCGAGCATTATGGTTGGAGGACGACGACCTGAGGCCCCTGCTTCTCCAGCAGCTGCCTCTCTTTCTTGCGGTGCTTCAGGTACCTCAGATGGTGCTCCCAAAGGGTGAGTTTCCGTTTCCACTGTGCTCTGCCTAGACAAAAACAATTGCCGAGTCCTTGAGCTTCCCTCGACCTGGGGGTCAGGAAGGATCTCAGGATTACGAGTAGGTATGCCATGTTGGGTAGGCGGGAGTCCATCCAGTCTTTCAAGGTTGATCGGTGAACGACCTCTTGCAGTGCGAGCCCTTGTCCGCCGCTGCTCTGGACTTCTACTACGAGCCCTTATTTGACCCCTACGTGGTTGTTCCACTGAAGGCAAGTTTGGAGGAGCTGAGGTTAGTGGATTTGGTGTATCTACTGGTACATTATCATCTCTGTTTGGAGACAATGTGCTAGGAACTGGCAGCTCTGGCTCTACAATAACAGCCAACTCGTCCACAACTGGTTCCTCAACCACCTCTGCAGTCTCCATAAGACTCTCAGGCTCAGAAACAGAGCCATCTGGCCTTTCCTGGCTTCCTTCCAGCCTTTCTGTCTGTGTTTGCTGCTCAGCTATGTTGCGATTGACATTGATCTCCAAGCTGAAACGGAAATCACCACTGTTGGGATTGGTTTGGCTCACAGCCCGCCATGACTGGTTCCCCCGGTAACCACTCCTAGTTGTATTCCCCGTCTGTCGTACTGTATTGAGCCAGTCAAGAAGGGTCTCCCCACTTGGGTTTTCTTCAGTGCCCTCAACCTCTGTCGCTGGGAATGACAAGAAATTGATTTTAAATACATGATTATCACAGTGCTGAATGATAGGAAAAGTTACCTGAATGATACACAAAAAAAGAAAATTGTACAGCTAACTTACCTCCAGGTCCTTCCCTTCTTTCTTCAGTGATGTTACTGCTGGGTGACTCAGGGCCATCCTTGACCTGCCTAAGTCGGTTCAACAGTTCATCTGCTGTAATTTCACCTGACCAAGAAACATAAGGGTTAGCATTGTAATGCCACTGAAGGAGCGGAGATCTGCAGAAAGCTTAGGAAAAGCAATTCAACTGTTCAAAAGCATTGTTCACTGTGGTCAATTCCAAACATTTATACATTACACAATCTTTTCTCCAGTAGCAAGTTCTCTTAACACCCTTAAAATATCAATAGCTTTTAATTAGTTGGTTAAGCTATCATCTTAGTTAGTTTTCTGTTAACAAAAGAAGTTATTTTGAAGAATCTTAGTAACCACTACAGCTACCAGTTACCAAGATTCTTCAAAAATCTTATGGTCAAAACAAGAAAAATAAATCAGGTTTGGAACAAGTGAAATTTTATTAACTTGTGACAATTTTCATTTTGAGGTGAACTATCTCTTTAAAATGCATAAGTGGGTTGGATTCTGTTTTAATGTACCTGAAATAAAATAGCTTAATAAACAGGTCTGAGAAAAATAAATAAAAAATAAAAAACACTGGTGACCTGAATGACTAAGAGAACAACCACTAAGAGATGCTGAGGTACTTATCTTTTTGGAAGTTGTGGGGCACAAACTCAATGCATCTTTTCAGAGAACACGCTTATCCGCGATGATCACACAATCCCTAAGATGCATTTTATTAACTACTACAATTGTGCACAAGCAAGTGTCCTAATTATTATATAGCTTATATAGATACTGTATAGCCTGTGGTGTAAACAAATGTGCATAATATGTTGACCCTGCACCTCATGATTTCTTGCTTTCTCTTTCACTCACATTCCTTTCCAAAGTGCGTATCGGGATTTAAAAGTCATATCATCATCGTAAGCATATATATATACATATATTTCAATTTAATAATCATTTACATTCTAATTTGAAGTTATTTTGCTAATAATGATCAGATACATTTCTGCAAACAGATTTGTATGGTTTGCTTTATTGAACTGGTTCAAATAACCATCTCCACCATGGTTCACTTGTGCTGGTTATGGTATGTCATGCTGAAATATCAAAATAACAGACTGTGTTAGCTGCAAGCTGTCATTTAAAGATCAAATTTGAAACTGAACTGGAACAGTACGTTATGGACTAGGGCTGTTTGATGCATTGAATATTACTAATAGCACCATATTTTCTACATTTTAAAAAAGTTTATGCTACTAAATACATACGCTTGACATTGAATGGAACCAAATACCATATTTCATATTCAACAAAATAAAGAGTGAAAATAATTTTTTTAAATAAGTGTAAATGGCATCAGAGGGTCAAAACATCATTAAGATCTATTTTACACCAACTACTACCACATTGGGGTAGCCTTCTTTAATATAGAGAAAATATAAAACAGCATTCACTGGACACAAAAGTAACTCTGTCATCACTGAAACTAAATATGTTACCTATATTAAGATGATATGATATTTTGATTTATTTTTGACATTTTTGACCTTCAGAATAAAAATAATATAATGACCAGGTGTGCATATAACTGGTAAGCAGGTGCACTATAAAAATAAATGGTGAACCTGGACTCTCATTATTAAACATGACGTACGAACAAAGCGTTTGTGGAAACTTGTGTATGCGACTTTTCACTGAAAGGTTGTGATCTAAGTAAACATATTGATCTTAAAAACTGACAATTGAACCACTTTAAATCATCATTTGAGTCACCAACATTAGTAAATTAGAATAAATTCAAATTTATTGATTAAATACACTTTTTGTGGACCAGCACTGTTGGCATTTCAGGTACGGAAAACTCAGCAATTTTCTCATGCTGCATCATTGATAAAAAATATATATATTATAAATGTGTTAAAATGTGCGTTCTTAGCACATATAATTTGTGTTTTCATTATATAAAGTTATTTGTTTTGTAAGTAATGGTGCAAGTAGGCTTTCTGATTTAATTTATTTGGATGTGATTCAAATGGCGCAGAACAACTGCACCAAATCACAGAAATGAGCCACAGGTAGGGGTGTGCGATGAGAAAATTTTTGATTGTGGATAATTAAAATGTCTCCAAGATCTACTTTTGAAGGAATATCAAAGTATCAAGCTTATTGTACCCATTGCAATACTGGTGCCTCTGTCTCAATATCAGCTATTGTACAACACAACATAAATTCACATCCAATATTAACTCAGTCATAGAGTTACAGTCACGGAACTTATTCATATTGACAAAAGTATTAGATTAATTTGTTTTTAAAGCCTTGCCGCTAAACATTAACAGCAGCTGTGTTTTTTTGAGAACACACACACCTGAGGATATGCGCACAGCACTACAAAGCCTGTCAAACATAGTCAAATTGACAAGATTAGGCTATCTTTAAAGTCTGATCACGCCAAAACTGCCAAATCAACACAAGATTTCCATATGAACACATTTGTGTACTGTCTAAATTGGAAGATGGATGATTTATGTGCGGGTCTTAAAGGGCCAGCAGACTAAAAGTCAACATGATGCCACTTGTCATTAAGAGATAATTCACCCCAAAATTTGTATTCTGTCAAAATTTGTTCACTCTGATAATTTCCCTAATCTGTATCAATTTATTATTCTCCATTTGATGTTAATTAAACAACAAAACATTTGAAAGAATCGTGATAATGTGAATTGCAATTTTTCTGGAAAAAACCCATATGATATTTTTGCCATATTGTCCACCCCTAGCCACAATGATGAATTGACAAATAATGTATGAATTGGTCAAACAGTGTATTCACGCATTTAATCACTCACTTTTCTGACACGCATAACTGACACATTGTAAACGCATCTAATTTCTGCATAATCTCTTCTCATTCATTTGAACTTTTACATTGTATTCATGATAAATTATGTACCGCTTAGTGTTAGCGCACTGAAAATTAAACCATATTTTCCAAAGTTCAAACCTGATGGGGGTAAATAAAACAAAAAAAGATTCTCATTTTGGCATTCAAGGCAAATGTGAAAGCACCAACTGATTGCATGGACCCGCATATAAATCTAAGGTTCAGCAATATATGCAAATCACATATTTAAAATGAAAGTTAATGTTTTGATTTCAAACATGTCAAATGTACATATATGACTTTGTTGTTACTCACGAGATCATTAATATTCACGCCCTAGGCAGTGTGTGTGTATTTTATATCACAGCATATTATGTTCCCTATGTATGTGGCACTCTTATTTTGAAAATGGGGCAAGCAGTAGCTTTGATCTAAGTCAATGCAAGAGCATCTCATCTGTTACAATTACTTGTCAGAACGTAAAAATTAAACGAAAAGACGGATTACAAATTTATTCAACTCTAAATACATCTGTATGTCTCTTATGTTATTATAATTTAGCCTATATTTCATGCACAATACATAACTCAGCAGAAGTTAGGTGGGCTTCAAAGAGAGCCATACTGTTCCCAAAACTTAACGTATACACACTGCTAATCACTGATTTGTCCAAGAGAATTGTTACTTGTAAAGTCTTTGGACTTGTGACACGAGACATGTATGACTTCATTCATTCATTTTCTTTTCGGCTTAGTCCCTTTATTAATCTGGGGTCGCCACAGCGGAATGAACCGCCAACTTATCCAGCATATGTTTTACGCAGCGGATGCCCTTCCAGCTGCAACCCATCACTGGGTTCAACACACTCATTCACACACACATACACTACGGACAATTTAGCCTACCCAATTCACCTATACCACATGTTTTTGGACTGTGGGGGAAACCGGAGCACCCGGAGGAAACACACGCGAACACGGGGAGAACATGCAAACTCCACACAGAAACGCCAACTGACCCAGCCGAGGCTCGAACCAGCGACCTTCTTGCTGTGAGGCGAACGTGCTACCCACTGCGCCACCGTGACGCCCACATGTATGACTTGCTATATTTAATTTGAAAGCAAAAGCCTCTGCTCAAGAACACCATTCCATCGGTAGAATCCATTGCTTTTGTGTTATTGCTTGTTTTGTATTGTGTGTTTATGTCACGTTTACAAAGATGTCACACGGTAGAGGCGGTGTAACTATAGCAATAATGCTACTTTAAGCGGAACTAAACTGCTGTGGAAATGCAAACAGTGCTGAGCAAAACTGAACCACACCAGAGAGTTCTGAGAGCTATGGCGGGAGCATGAGAACAGAGCTCATTAATATTCACAACCTTTCCAAATAAATTAAAAACAAAGCGTTTCCATTCTATGGGTAAATCATAGAGTTCCAAATTAACTTCACATTCTCCAGAATTTTTGGACTGACTTAAGACAAATGCGTTCTGTGTAGATATTTTTTGATTGCAAAGCCATGACAGCTTATAATCATGCATTCTTGATTGTTGGTGGTTTTCCCTGTTAGGAAGAGGTAAAATGTGTCATATTTACTGTTGATCATCAGGTGGCACCATTAACCCTTTAGATTGACCCATGCAAAAAAGTTTCTGGTTTTTATATGGAGTTAAACAGCAGATTATAGTGTGTGGATAAATACACTTACTATGTTCTGATAGCTGAGCTGCTTATTTAGATTTTCTCAGACATATCAAGATAAGTGCACAAAGGTCTCTCTCTCACACTCACACACTATACTCCATATAGAAGGCAGAAACTAAGCTTTTTTTTTTTGTACTGCAACTGATGATCAACAGTAATCAAATAATCAGAAAATGTCATTATAATGGAAGTCAAGAGGACAAAAACAGCCAAGAACATAACGGAAGTGTAGTAAATTTACCATAAATTAAAGTGTATTGTTGAATTTTCCAAAGCATTTTCCCAAAATGTGTGTCAAAATAAAATTTGTCACCAAAAATCATTCCATTTGCTGAAAGTTGTGGTCAAATTAAGGCTTAAAATCAAACCCAGAGTGGATGAAAACAGCATAACTGAGGTAAATTTGGTTATATATTCACACATTGACATTATCCTTAATAATATAATTTCAGAAAAGTATTATTTGCAGATTCTAAGAAGTGAAACCATATGTACAACATTATTCACAGTCAAACAAATAGTGCTAATGTTGTTCTGAAGTCATACATGTGATTTCAGAACGAATATTCAAAGTAACATGGTAAACAATATAGGGAGCATGTCACAAATTGTCACTGAATGAATGTGCGAATATAAAACCAACTTTACCTCAATAGCAGCACACAAGGTTTAAACAAAGTATCAAATGCACTCTATTGCACCTTTAAACACCTCCAAAAATGTTACAAAACATAATGACCAAAATGTATCCATGCAAAGCACTTTTTAACAATTTCTATAGTCTTGCAGGAAAAAAACAAGACAAATAAAAAAAGATTTACCAGGGGTGCCGAGTAGATTGTTGTCTCTCATGAGCCTATAATCTTCCTCGCTGAGATTGTTGACAAACTGATAGAAAGCCTCCTCTCTGTCCAGACGGTCCAGCTGCCTTCTGCGTTGTATTTCAGATTGATCACTGCTGCCTTGATCTGCATTATCCTGACCCTCCATCACTGTGACCCAGGTATCAGATCCAACTTAATACACATAACAAGAAAAAGCATTATGTCAACTTGTCACGCACAGGCAGAGAGAAATATGTATCGGCAAAACCATTCTACAGTCAACTGTACATGACGTTGGCTGCTATATAAATAAATATAGCAACCATTTAGAACTGTTTGACACCATCGCTAATACTAGCATGATACGGCCACACAGTTCCTATAAGCCAATAAAACTGGTTAAAATGTCAAAGCGCTTGGTGACTAGAATTATATTTTTAAAGCGCTGAAGTATTGTGAGTTAAACTCTGATCTATTTTGACTCAGTTCAGGTATAATGAACTGACTGCAGCTCAGACTGAAAACAAAATGGCATCAGAGAGCTAAACAGGCTAATAGCTAAAGCTTGAGATTTCCAAGGAAAACAGCCTTTACATGTGTCCTTGATAGCGCTTACAATTACCAGATTAAACGCAGCACCAGTGTACGTACAATCACCAATGTGCTGTTAGAAAACAACAATATCACAAATTTTACATCCACGGTGTGTTTCACAATGTGTGACGACAAGCCTCTCGCAACCATGAACTAAGGGAAGGTTGAAGGCTAACGTTAGCAGTAGCATGAGCTCAAATTAGGCTCGAGTTAGCTCGCATAACCTATGGAGGAAAAGCATTCTTTTTTGTGCTAAGCTAAACCGAAGCTAATGTTAGCACGGCTAAGAGTTAAAAAAACAGCCAACCGTCAGCGGGCTCTCCATTATTTCTCCGATCACAATAAACCGACACGTGAAATAAGAAAAAAACATAGAAGAATACCTTAATAAATCAGTCGACGCCTTATCTAGTTACAGTGCAGCAGTTGTAGATGTTTATAAGTTTTAATCTTGACAGCTATTCAGGAGTTCATTTTCTTAAGCGTCTCTTCAGCATCAAATCTACTTCCGGTGTGCGTAATAGTGCGCAAACGTGTTATAACGTAAAAGTCCCTTTTAATAGCTGAGGCAGATGCTCGCTTTGTGCCTCGTAGAACATATTTGTGACAACAACGCTTCATAAACGTTTGTGAAAAATATATTAATTTCGTTGTGCCATTGATATCACTGAAACGGCCTCTATCCGACCTAGTTTTAATAGCAAACATGTCTAAGAAAAAAGCAATTTATCAGACTGAAGTTACTGCTAAATTATGATGTCAATATTATACAAAACAACACAATAGAAACAAATCAAATACTCAGCCAAACAGAAAACTATAATTATTTAATTTCATTTTTGAGGGAAACCGGGCTAATATATAAAATATAATAGATATAATATGAGTCTCGTAGTCATTCTGGTTCACACTCCAGTATAGTAGGTGGCGGTAATGCACCTTAAAGTTGGATGCCACCCGCAATAAAACAACACGAAGAAGAAGAAGAAGAAGAAGAAGAAGATACAAAACAACAACAATATCTGTTCAAAAGGACAAGATAGACAAATTACGGCCATAAGTGTCGTGATATGCTCTGATTCATATTCAGCCTTAAATAGTCTAAATAGCGGGACTTCTGCGTCAAGACAGGATCTATTATATGACATCTTACAGAACATTTATGGAATAAATCACAGGGGTATAAGGGTAGAATTTTTATGGATTCCTGCCCATGTAGGAATAGAAGGGAATGAAGAGGTTGATAAGTTGGCAAAAACAGCATTGGGGGAAGAGGAGGTGGAAATAGAGGTCCCATTATGTAAAACGGAAATAAAATATATTATTAATAATGCAGTTATCAATCTTTGGCAAGAGGACTGGAATTCAGAATTAAAGGGAAGACATCTCTATAACATCCAATCTAAAGAGGGGAAAGAAAGGAAGGTACATGGGAACAGGAAAGAAGACACTGTCATAACTAGGCTCCGAATAGGTCACTCCAATCTAAATAGTTCACTGCACATGATAGGGAAATGCGAAACAGATTGCTGCAGTCATTGCGGAAAAACAGAAACAGTTGAGCATGTGTTGATAAAGTGTGTAGCATATAGAAGAGAGAGGAACCAGCTTATTAAAAAGTTAAGAGATTTGGAAATTTATGTCATCTCAATCAAAAACATATTTCAAAGTGCACAGAAACAGCCAAAGGTCTATGATTTCCTATAAAAAAATTTGAGGAGTACAGGTCTAATTAACAGGATTTAATATATTTATATGTGTGTGTATATGTATATATATGTGTATGTGTATATAGGTAGGTATATATATATATATATATATATATAATAAAGAATATGCAAAGAGTTATCCTTCCGCTTATTGAGGTCTCACACTCCAACACAGTAGGTGACGGAAATGCACCTTAAGCTGGTTTGCCACCCGCCATTAAACCAAAAAAAAAAAAAGAAGAAGAAGACAAATTACAGGTAATCCTGCTACGAGCTTATCTTTTATTATGAAATTGTGAAAAAGACACCGGAAAAAACAAAAGTGTCAACATGCCCAAGGGTGGAAAATCACATATCATCCACCGATTTGTAATTTAGACTCATTATAACACAGCCTGTAATAATTTAACTCGTTATTTTAGTGCTAACACCCCCCCCCCCCCCACCCTTAAAAAGTTCCTTATTATATACAAAATTATTTAAAAGCGAACATCAATGAGTTGTATGAATATAAGTTATTAATATTTGACCCTTTAATCCCTGGTTAAAGCTCACAGACAACATATTTAATCTACCAATAAAGAACAATGCAAGCACACACACCAACATTTATTTATTTAATAGTTGTTGTTTTTTTTGTTTGGGAAAAAAATAAAGCCGAATATAAAAAGAAATAAATATTTTTAATAGAGTTTGCAAGCTTGTTTCCGTTTGGACAAAGTAACTAAACTCCGACCAATTCTACGAAGGACAGTGAATGACGTAATCTTATTGTGACCTATGATTGTGACGTTTTGTAATACTATTGTAATTAATAATATTAGTACCAGTTTGTTTTTTTTTTGCTTTTGACCTCAGAGTATTTTCTATCTATCTATCTATCTATCTATCTATCTATCTATCTATCTATCTATCTATCTATCTATCTATCTATCTATCTATCTATCTATCTATCTATCTATCTATCTATCTATCTATCTAAATATAAATATGCAACATTATACAAAAAATGATTCATTAAAGTTATTAGTACTCATGGAAAATATTACAAGTCTTCTTTGAGTCCTGACCACTTCTTCTTATCTATGTGAAATTTCACAAAATAATAAAAAGTTGTACAAAGAATGTAAAATTATTACACATTCGTTAAAATACTATCAATGGAATAATACATGTATTAAAATGATTTAACTTCCACATCCACACAGAAAACATTTGTGTATGCACAATCACAAAAAGATGGAAAATAGACTCCATTGAACAAAAATCACAGAAATAATCAATATTCTAATTAAATCTCTTTCAGCTTGATTTTCACCATGTAACATTTTAAATGTAACTTTTACATTTACGCCTTTTACTTTTTACGCCTCACAGCAAGAAAGTCACTGGTTTGAGTCCCGGCTGGGCCAGTTGGCATTTCTGTGTGGAGTTTGCATGGTCTCCCCATGTTGGCGTGGGTTTCCTCCGGGTGCTCCTGTTTCCCCCACAATCCAAAGACATGTGCTGTAGGTGAATTGAATAAACTAAATTGGCCGTAGTGTATGTGTGAGAATGAGTGTGTATGAGTGTTTCCCAGTACTGGGTTACTTATACATATGCTGGATAAGTTGGCAGTTCATTCCGCTGTGGCGACCCCTGATGAATAAAGGGACTAAGCCGAAGAAAAATGAATGAATGAATTTAAACAGTATATTGCCAATATCATGCCAAGCTTTCTCCCATTAATATTTCTAAATACATTGAGCCCACACATTAAATTTTATAATGTAGGCAAGCTGTATCACCTTTTATGTATACCCTAATATGTTTTTTAGTACAACTGCGTTTCCTAAAATCATTCTGTCTTTAACATATTGACTCTGAAGAATCACTTCCACAAGCTCCTATAGCATGACAAAGTTTTTGAGGTATGGCGTCAAATACAATATCATAAATGTATTCAAATAATTACTGTACACTCTCAGAAATAAAGGTACGTGAGCTGTCACTGGGGTGGTACCTTTCAAAAGGTACAAATTTGTACCTAAAAGGTCCATATTAATACCTCAAGGGTACATACTAGTACATAAAAAGTACAAAAGTGTTCCTCTTAAAACAAATTGGTACTAATATATACTTTTGAGGTACCAATATGGACCCTTTAAGTACAAATGTGTACCTTTTGAAAAGGTACCAGCCCAGTGACAGCTCGCGTACCTTTACTTCTGAGAGTGTAAGATGACAAGTTACCAATTAAATGTAACAGTAACAAACACAATATCATTTTATACCAACCTTTAAAGAGTGAGATTATTTTTGTCTATTGACTATATCTCCAAACAACATACTGTATCTATTTGGAGGAAAATTGTGTTTAAACACCAATTGAGATACAGTCACACAGTTCCTATATGCCAATAAAACTGGTTAAAATGTCAAAGCGCTTGGTGACTAGAATTATATTCTTAAAGCGCTGAAGTATTGTGAGTTAAACTCTGATCTATTTTGACTCAGTTCAGGTATAATGAACTGACTGCAGCTCAGACTGAAAACAAAATGGCATCAGCGAGCTAAACAGGCTAATAGCTAAAGCTCGAGAATTTCAAGGAAACAGCCTTTACATGTGTCCTTGATAGCGCTTACAATTACCAGATTAAACGCAGCACCAGTGTACGTACAATCACCAATGTGCTGTTTATTGTTCACAAATGTGTCAGCATATCTAGGCTAATAAAAAATGGTGGTGAAATTTTACTAGTTTCACAGGTTTGTCAATTTTAAAATCATATCTCAACAGGTTTATATGCCACTCATCAGGTCAAACACGTGTTTTAGAAATATATACAAAATATGCCCTTTTCCTTTAAGAATTTAATAAACCAGTTTGCCTTGGTATATTATTTAAAAAGTTTTAAAACTAAGCTCAGACAATCCACTATTGTGTTTTTCTTTATACATAATTTTGTTTCTAAAATGTGATGTTCACTATGCGAACTCTTTGACACACACAAAAAATGATGTTTGCTGCTTGTTCAAACTACTTATATTTACAATTAGCTGAAACAACTTAGGGGGGCGACACAGTGGCTCAGTGGTTAGCACTGTCACCTCTCAGCAAGAAGGTCGCTGGTTCGAGTCCCGGCTGGGTCAGTTGGCATTTCTGTGTGGAGTTTGCATGTTCTCCCTGTGTTCACGTGGGTTTCCTCCTGGTGCTCCGGTTTCCCCCACAGTCAGAAGACATGTGGTACAGGTATATTGAATAAACTAAATTGGCTGTAGTATATGTGTGTGAATGTGAGATTGTATGGGTGCTTCACAGTACTGGGTTGCAGCTGGAAGGGCATCCGCTGTGTGAAACATATGCTAATAAGTTGGCGGTTCATTCCGCTGTGGCGACTCTGGATTAATAAAGGGACTAAGCCGAAAAGAAAATGAATAAATGAATGTGCCATCTCGTTGTTTTTTCTTTCTTTATACTTTTTATATATTAGCCTACTTATTGAATTCATATTGTTCAATCCCTTATTGTAAAATAACATAATTCCTGTATGGTTTGTACTATACTTTTGCTTGTTTTATATACATTGTAATTGTTTTGTTGTTACTGCAATAGAAGAAATGTATGAAAACAGAAGGGATGCGGTTTTGTTTGTGCTTTGCTGGTTGGTAAATACCTCATATTTTTATATTTTCAACTTCTTGGAAGTTCATGTTATTTAACACTTAGTGCTGTTTATTAGTAACGAATCAAAGTATTTTTGTCATGTATACGAACATTCATTTAACAATTAAATCATAATTTATTTAGAAATTACACCGACAGGATTCTGATGCCATCTTGTGGTCAGACGCAGAAATTCATTCGGCGCGTGAACTCACAGCGCGCGTGCACTCGACGCAGAAGTACAAATCAGCCTTTATGGGTATTCTAAAGCGCTACGTGTACATCGGTTGTACTCGTTCTTGCTGTTCACTGTGGTATTGATTGAGTGCACTTCAAAACTTCAATGCTCTCTCAAATAGTGCACTATTTACGGAATTAAGGACGATTTCTGATACAGCTGTTGTCATACAGTTCATGGGTACTATATGTAACTAACCGAAACTTTTTATAGGCCTATAGCCTACCTTTATTGGTTCTAATGCTTTTATGGGATTTTACCCATTTCCTACTCAATCTTGTACTCTTTTTTTATCCAATTTTGAAATACCATTTTGCTTCAAAATTAAACACTATAGGCCTAATTAATGTCAAGGTTGGCTTGGTTCCTGGCTTTTGTTTAATACAATACTGTTAAACTAAGTTAAGTTAAATAAAAAAGTATGAATGGTAAATAGAAATGCGTAGTTCACGATATTTACACACCTCTTGCATAAAAGAAATCTTAGTGGATCTACTAATGAAGCAGGTCCAATTCTACAGTTTTCACAGCCTGTCTTGGCAGCACCACAGAGAACCTCAGTGGCCCTTAACCCTTTGAGAAGTAAGGTGTGATGTGGGATGTTTATTTCTGTGCCCTTAGGAGTACAGTCTCATAGGTTTAGAATGTAGCTGCCAAATAACTGCCAGAATTTCAAATCAAAATTTAGATTGTTTTTTTTTTTTAAACTTGAAGTTTAATGTGTTTGAAAACTAAAATGTAATACAAATTAGTGTTCTAAAAAGTGTAAAGACTTCAAAAATCAATCCAGGGAGATATTTAAAACTTACCAGTTAAAAGGGTTAATCACTGAACAGGCCAGTGTCAAATCATTTTGGTTGTCATTAGGGCCCTGTCCACGAAAACACAGGTATTTTCAAAACTGCATTTCTTTTCTACACAGTTTGGTTGTTTGTACACATGAAAATGAAATATCAGGTGATTAAAACCGAAACATTCTAAAAAAAAACAGCAAGTTGTGAAACTCTTGAGTTTTTCCAAGTGGTACTCACTGCAGCCACTTGGGCAGAGCTGAGCTCCAGCTGCTCCTTGCTGCACTTCTTCTACTAGTGATGTCACTGGGGGTTGGGGTTAGGGTTGGGGTTTGGGGTGGGGCGAGGGAACGCATTAAAACAGCTTATGGAGGAGCTAGAGCTCAAGCTCCCCCTCATTGAAGCCCATCTCGAGTTTTTGCCTCACAATGTTAGCATGTGCACTGTTTTCTCCTTCCTGATTGGCCAACACTGCTGGGTTCACACCAAATACGAACGAGGCGATTGAGGCAAATTCCACACGTTTGCATCAAATGTGTTGCATATTCCGTGTCCTTCACACCGCAGGACAATAATCCGCCTCGATTCTCACATTTGCTTTGACTTGTATGCAAGTTACTCACGCAAATAATTCAATTCAATTAATCTTTATTTCTGCTTTTACAATGTAGATTGTGTCAAAGCAGCTTAACATAGAAGTTCTAGTAAACTGAAACTGTGTCAGTCCAGTTTTCAGAGTTTAAGTTCAGTTCAATGTGGTTTAATTTTCACTGCTGAAAGTCCAAACACTGAAGAGCAAATCCATCGATGGGCATTAAGTACTTAATTCCACGATTGGTGTGAACCCAGCATAAAAGGCTTTTATTACCGCCTGTTGGTTCGGCGTGCCCGTTACATGCATAACAGTGCATTTTGTGCTTTTTCATGTGTACAGAGATTTTTTTTAAATGAAGGCGGAGAAAACTGTTTATAATAATATACGTGTACTTTTGGACATGGCCTCAGATGATTATTATGTTAAAGGAAAGCCTAGGCTACAGCAATAGCGAAAATAAACTTTAGTAAGTGGCAGTGTTCAATTCATCAACAAAAATGGCTTGAAACAAACAAAAACTTGACAAATCTGCTGAACCAGTAGCGTGACTGAATGCGCAAGCTATGATCCAGATTAAAAGCACAATGCAGCGGACTATAACAAAAATGAACATCGGTTAATTTTGATCTTTTTAGTCTCATCTTTTTCTCATCTCATCTTTTTCATCATATTCATTCTGTTATCTGTGATTAGATATGTTACTGCACTGTTAATATGATATGATCCAGAAGTCATGATAATGTATGTTTGTTTAATAAGTTTTCAGATCTTTTTGATATACAAATTTTAACTAGATGTTTCGTGTCAGTTTAATTCATGTGTTTCGAAATTACTTGTAAAGTTAATTTGGTTGCTCAGCAGACTTGTGAAGACCAATAAGACCTGTCGAGCCATACCAAATGATTTTTTGTTTCATTCTTATTTTTGTTAATGAAATGAACACTGCTAAGGGTTCAAAAGTGGTAGTGGTTCGCATGTTCAAGCCATTGAAAACCATGAGTTTTGTAGAGCAGTGCTTCCATTTCTGATGAAAGCCATTTTAGCTGGTTAACCCCAGACCTACAAGCTGCATTAAGCGAACACACACACAACTAAATACATACTTTGCATGCAAGCGACCATTTTAATCACTACATACTGTGGTATTTATTGTGGTGAAAATGAAATTAACCCATTGATTCCTCAGCCTCGTCTTTTGGCAGTAAAAGTTACTGGGGGGGTTCAAGCTTTCCCATGTGCACAACAAGTGGACGGGCAATGTTTCATTTAGATGTCATGGCAAAACGGCTAAAGATTCACTTGGATGATGATTCATATTAATGACTCTGAGTTGACTTTCCTTTTGAGGGTTAAGAAATTTATACATGGTGAACTTTCAGATTTAAAACTAACTTTAATGAAAAATTTTGTTTCTGCTGTCAGAAACAATCAAAACAGTTTATTGTTCCGTTAATCTAGAGTGTCCCTGCAGAATTTAGCTCTAACTTGCCTCAACACACCCGCCTGGAAGTTATAGTGAAGCCACAGTCACACTGCATTTTTGTCCCATTGACTTCAATTCATACGCATGCTGCAGACTGGAAACACATGATCGTGTGGCAAGTTTCACGTCACTGCATTTCAAAGTTTAAGCTTTGTGAACTCTGACCTGCGAAATCGCATCACGTGACCTCTCTGTACAGAAATGTAAAATATGGAATGTAAAATATGTTTTTACATTTACGTTTACATATATTTATGTTGTTTTATACAGTCCCTCGTCGCAGCAGAATTAAGCTCAAACTATAGTGTGACCGCAGCTCAAGATCTTGATTAGTTTGTTCACGTGTGTTTGATTAGGGTTGGAGCTAAACTCTGCAGGACACCGGGACCTCCAGGAACAAGTTTGGTGACCCCTGATCTAGAGCAGGGGTTCCCAAACCTTTTAGCCTGCCAAAATAACAATGACTCACACCCACTATCTTCTGAGGTGGTTAAAAAAAACAAACGTTGTGCACACAACAATAGGCCTATACAAACATGAACATATTGACAACAGAAAACAGTGCAACAGTCTAACAACCATATAATTTTTTTTATAGTCATTTATTGATTCATTTAATTTAATATTAACCTCACGTAATGAGACTGGTGAGCACAATGTTTTCAGCACAAGCCTATTCTTGGTTTCATTTTAGAGGTCGCCACTTGGAGATCATCTTCATTGTTCAGTTGTGGCCTGTATTTATTTTTACTGTATTTGATTGCCATAAAGGTTTCAGAAAGTTTAACCTGGTGCTATGAAATCAATCTGACGTTATTGCTGTGTTGTTCAATTCTGTGAAAAAAAATTGAAAGGCTGATCGTTGTTGTTTATTTATGTAACTATTAACTACTATTTTTATCTTCTGTGGGTTATGGATAAAATATGGCAATTCTAATAGTTTAATCAAAATTATTTGACTTTTGGAAATCACCAAGCGACCCCGTCTTCCCAGGGGGTCCTGAGCCCCATTTTGAGAACTACTGATCTAGAGTATCTATTGGTTTTTTTTGGAAAGGGGAACATTTTCATGCAGATGTTTCACTGTGAGCAGTGGACACATTAAACAAATAAAATAACATTTTAATTTAGGCCAAGACAAGCCAATCTGTATTAATTCTGAGCACCAGTGTCTGAATGTCAGTTCTAGTAAGTGCCCTTGTTCTGCAGGCTGTTCTTGATTACTCTAGGCTTACTTATTTTAGGAGATTTGCTCATGTATTATTGAAATTGCTAATTGTACTTGATCTTATTTATGAAGGAAAAACACACTACTTTTTATTATTTATGTTTTTATTGCAATTGAATAAGTATTGTTTTTTTATTAAACCCATTTCTCCATTTTTTCAACCTTTTTTAATGATAATTTTTTGGTTTAATGAACATTGTATGTTAAAACAACGTGATCAATGTGTTATTGAAATATATATCAATACAAATATATCAATACAAAACTACTATATTAATATTTCTGAAAATAAATGAATAAATAATAAAAAAAATAATAATCTGCCATGGGGTAAGCAAAATAATCATGTCAAAAGGAAAATCAGGATTATTTTGCTTACCCCATTGGCAGGTTATTTTGCTTGTTTTAAGGAAAAACACACTTAATGTTTGCATATTATTTCTTTAAACAACACCATATTTGACTTTGACTTTGACAAACAACACCTTGATCACAGTCGTGGCCTGGTGGTTAGAGTGTTGGACTCGTGATCCGAAGGTTGCTGGTTCGATACTCGGTACCAGCGGGAATTGGGGGTGGGGGGAGTGAATGACCAGCACTCTCCACCACCCTCAATACCACGACTGAGGTGAGTCCCTTGAGCAAGGCACCGTTCCCCCCAACTGCTCCCCGGGCGCCGCAGCATGGCTGCCCACTGCTCCGGGTGTGTGTTCACGGTATGTGTGTGTTCACTAACTGTGTGTGTGCACTTGGATGGGTTAAATGCAGAGCACAAATTCCAAGTATGGGACACCATACTTGGCCACACTACACTTCACTTCACTTCACTTCATATGTTTTGCTTGTCAAGAAAATGCTCCTTGATTTAAGAATTTTTAGATATTAGGATTAGAAATAACAAAAAATCTAAAAGTAAAAAGGCATTTTTTGCAGTGCAGCTCATTTCAATATTCATAATTTAATAATTTGTTATTATTAGCTATTTATATTTACAATATTGAGCTAGTTGTGCACATTAGGATAAAAACCAAAAACAAAGAAAACAATTAAGAAGAAAAAGGCAAAGGAAACATTTTTTTTTTCTGATGTCAAATGCTGAAAAGCTGTGTCCAGTCAAAAGGTACAGCATACTGACAAACCGATGTGCAGAAATTATGAAATCAGAAGCATGTTTTAAACCTAATTAAAAGTTTGATATATAAACTAACTAATGTGGACAGTGAATTGTTATTACTTTTGCAAGAACAAATAAAGAGTAACAATTTCCATTTCAAAACTTGATGAAAAGATAATTAGTGTAAACAAACAAGTATTTAAAGTAAAGACTTAATGAAGTTCCTGCAATGTGATTAACTAACTCCCACGAAGATGAACTAAGATTAAACATGCATTTCTAAGATTAAAAATGACATTTTTGTAATCATAGATGTGCAATAGTTCATGCAGACCAAATACCCAAAATAAAGACTTTTTAAATAGCAATTACACAAGGATTTAGAGGTTTACATGTTATATGAAGAGTGTAGTAAATAGTCAAAGTAATAAACAAAAAAAAAAAACCTAAACAAAAATCAAATGTGAAAGTATGACTAAATAAATACAAAATCATTTTTAAAGAAAGAAAAATGTTCATGTTCTCTCTGCGTGTGTGTGTGTGTGTGTGTGTGTTTGATTGGTTTTCCACAGACACACACAACCCTAAAACGAAACTTTGAAAAATCATAAAATTAATAATTAACAATGGACTTAAGAAAGTGCACAGCGATGGAAGAAACGTGACAACATTCAAAAGGCAGCATTCAAAATCTCCTTTTTAATTTGTATATGTACTCCATAAACATTATTACAAAACTCAGCAAGTTACCAATATTACATTTCACCATACAGGCTTGATCACAAATATTTAAAACCTTTGCAACAGATACAACATAAAATAATACAAGAATAATTTACATGAAAATCTATAAAACAGCAAATAGTTCACAATTTTGTCTGTACTTTTTTTTTGCCTATATGTTTTCCACAGTAACACAACACTCTCACAACAAGATAATTCTCCTCTTACAAAACTTGCAACAAAATGTAGTTTTTTTTCTTTTATTATTAACTTTTTTGTTTTCATAATATTTTTGGTTTTTAAAACCAAACGCTTGTCATTATACATCCTTTTCACTGCCTACAGAGGCACAAAAAAGGTTTTCTCTCTCTCTCTCTTTCACACACACACACACACGCACGCACGCACGCACACACACACACACACACGCACACACACACACACGCACACACTAATACTTCACAGCACTTTCTAAGAAAAATATACACTTACAAAATATCTTACAAATTGGCACAGAGAAAAATATACAATATTTTTGTGGTGTCGATAGCTAAGAATCCCTCTGGTTTTCAACTCTAGACAATATTTATAAAGCTCAGTAATTTCTCCAACAAAAAGGCAAAAGCAATTCCAATTAATGACAACGAACTGTGTTGTGAATACATCAAACAGAACCATATATTGTACATTCATAAAGAGAGAAGGGTTTTCAATTCTAATATTCATAGTTTCTTCAATTGTGGGAGAATACAATTACCCTCTTAGCACCAGTAGGAGGAGGCAGCTTAACAGTGGCACGCTGTAAAAAACTTGAAGTACATTCAGTTGAAAACAGGCAGAAATAAGAAAAGGCAGGCGAGATGGCCGAGCTGAGCGGCCCTTGTGCAGTTTCCTCATCAGCATCATCTCGGTGCTAATTATGGCCGGCTAGAGGCAGAAGGGGACGGAACCAACTCTTCCTAAGGTAAAAGCTATTGGTAAGGCATTACTTTACCTGAGATGTCCTCCTAGAGCAACTCTTGGTGTCATCTAATAATCTACGTGTGGTAAATGCCAAATAAATCGGAATGCATTTGATCTAAATATTTGTGAAAATAACCTATATTAGTAGGGCTAATGCGCTAATTATGTGACACCAATGAAATGAATTCAATAAAACATAACATATGAGCAATTGGCAAAAAGGGGGAAAGATTGTTTATGGCAAATAGGTAAATGGTAAAAAGGCCATCGCTTCCTAAACAACAAAAGCACTCCATTCAAAAAGTACAGTATTTTGTGAACTACAGTAATTGCTTACAGGCTGAACATGACAGATGCCATCCTCTATTAACGTTATCCGTGTCCATTTTTCTTCATCTTCATTTCTCTTTTCAATTCAAAGCCCAAGTAATGCTGAGGTACATTGAATTTGATAAGAAAGGTGATAAAAGCAAAAAATGGTCAGAGTTTAGTTGTTTTGGTCGAGTGGTTGTACCACTGTCAGCTGCAGGTGCTCTTCAAGCGATAGGGTCCCCAAAGAAAATAAAACAACAAACCAAAAAGAAAGGTCAGATCTCGTTAAGTCATGTAAGAGAACAGCCAGCATTTATCAGGATATTCATACAGATTATAAATGTGCACAGATTTTACATTTGGCACACAGGTAGAATTCATGTTTTCCTTCAAATAGTGCAGTTTTGTACAATGATACTGAATAATAATAATAATAATAATAAATCTGTTAGCAGGTGTATTGTTTCAGACAATAACCACCATTAATTATTATTACCATTATTATTATTTAAATTAAAGTAAAACAGAAGCATTTTGCGATTTCCATGGCATAGAAATGTCTCTTTTTAAGACAATCTAGAGTACAAATCCTGTAAAAAGCAGTAGTTAGTAGATAAGGGGAAATCATAAGTACATCCAACAGTAAGAAAGTAACCGGAACAACATTAATCTGATATGTCTTCATTACAAAATGGTCCCACTGTGTGCTGTCGATATTTAAGTATGTACCAGGGATGTTATCCTAGACAAGGTCATCTTGAGCATTTCACACTTTAAAAACAAAACAAAAGTCAGGCAGTGAAAGGGTAAAAAGAGAGGAGAGGGCATCTGTTTCAGCATACATAATCAAAAGGGGGAGCTTGTTTCACACAAAGACATTTTTAATAGCTACATGTTTGAAGAGAGAAATATAATTACATAAGGGCAGAAAGATCCACTGAAAACTAAACAAAAAAAGTCCAAAAAGAGAATTTGCACTTATCAAAGTTTTTCTTTTCTTCTTCAGACAAAAACTAATTAGCAACTGTGAGGGAAAAAGAAAACAGCAAAACAAGAATGCAGAATAAAAATGCAGCCATGGTAATTTCAAATCTCAATCAAGCCTTGCACAATCAATCAATAGGTAGTTTGCGAGTACAATAAGTTTCTCATGCAAGATATCAATATCCTCTTCGGGGGCAAAAAAGAAGGTGGGGATTCTAAAGCTTAACAGAATTCCATGCATTTCTGGTCTTGAGTCAGTGTAGGTATGGTAAGAAATGAAGAGGAATTGGGAAAGTGAGGAACGTGCATCAGCAGCTAGATATAAAATATTACCTCAGTTTCTCAAAAGAAGCCATTAACGATATGTCCTTATTTGGCTCTCGTTCAGGTCGCGTGCCCTTTAGATTTTCAATCCGAGGGAATTTCGCACTGGTTTTGTGACGGTACATCTTTTTATGTGCAGGCCCATTTATACCTGGAACGCCAAGGTTAGGCTTGTCAAACATGTTACAGCCCAAAGCCAGCTGAGGGAAAAAAGGTAAGGAGGCATTGAACTTTGTCTGATTTTTGACACCTTTTGTCCCACCTTTTCTACCTTTTGTGCTCCCTGTACTCAAAGTGCCTTTCTTCTTCGGGTCAGATGAAGTTCCTGCTAGGATTTTGAGAGTCTTTAACTTGAGACTGTTAGCTTCTGAAGGCAGGCTTACGTTTGTTGCAGGGCCCCATATTGGCTCAACAGAGGCCATCATGAATCTCTGTACTTCAGCCATCCCTGAGACGATATTTGACAAGATGTTGGATGGCTCTTCAAACTCTCTCTGGTCATCGTGGACTTGACTTTTGCTCTCTGAACAACCTATTTCAGTCCATTCCTCAGAGCTACTGTCCTTCAGTAGATAAGCAATGCCCTCGGTCTGGCTCTTATTGCCTTTCTCATCCAATAAAGTCTTTAGCTTTTTTGACGTTCGTGAAGTTTGACGTGGAATTTTGCCCTTCTCTGTCTTAGGAGCTTTTGGGGCTTTGTTTTTTTTGGTGCCCTGCCCTGCAGGTTGCTTGTTGCTATTTCTCCTCTTTGCTTTAGTCCCCTTAATTGCATTCACCATATCACCATCAACGTTAGCTAGATTTTTCTGTTTTTTCCCCAAGCTTAAGTTGTTTTCGCCATTAAACACGTTCAGTTGATACGTGTGACCCTCAACTGTATATCTAGCTAGATCTTGCTGCTTTATCATTTTGCATTTCCAGTCCATGTCTTCAGTGCATGACATCTTAACTCCATCTTGGAGGTCAGTGGTCTTCCCGACTATCTTAATCTCACGGCCCAAAACTTGAGGGGATAAATTAGGTGTCTCCGGAGGAGAGAGTTCTGACAATGATGCGTGTCTGAACTTATCTGGTGTGAAGTTGGAGATATCTAGCAAGTCTGTAGACTCTCTCAGGGGTGTGATTGCATCAATACTCTGTTGAATAACAAGTTTGGGACTGTAGTGGGCCAGAAAGTCCTCAT
This sequence comes from Danio jaintianensis, assembly GCA_903798115.1. Lineage (NCBI taxonomy): Eukaryota > Metazoa > Chordata > Actinopteri > Cypriniformes > Danionidae > Danio > Danio jaintianensis. The sequence goes on along the minus strand of CAIGQV010018344.1, from coordinate 6,640,087 downwards.
TCACATCATCCTCACTGTCTTTTTCACAAGACTTAAGACTCAGAGAGCTGTAATTGCTAGAAGTAGCTGACAGCGAACCAACTGAGTCGAAATTGATGAGCCGGCCATTGTCGGTGTGGAGTGTGGCTCTTTGAAACTGTGGCTGCCCCTGACATGCCTGAAACTCAGCATCAGGAGGCAGTGGCTGCTCAGGCATGTAATTCTTTTCATAAAGCATTCTGTTGCTCTCTAGACTCAGCTGGCTGTATCCTGACACAGTCAGACTCTCAGACATAGGCAGAGCCATCTCCCCATTGAAGCTGTTAGGTTGAATCACAGATTCAGCAACATCTGCGGTGGCAAACTGCTGGTTGGAATGAAGCTGGGGTTGCCACATCTGGGTGAGAGTCGGGCAATTCTGGGGCGACTGCTGGAGCTCTGACTCTGACGGTGGAGAAAGAACACAGCTTTGTGCTAGCTGAATTGAGGTGAATTGCTGCTTTTCCAAGGAGAGTTCCAATGAGTGTTGGGTCTGCTGGGGGAAAAACGGGATACCAGTGCTACCTGAAGAATCAGAGGCATCCAGCAATGTCTGAAGGTAGCCTCCCGGAATAACCGAAACACTTGCAGCCACATTCTCAGATGATGACTCTTTGTTACAGGAGCAAAGAGTTGTGTTAGACACAAAAGCAAATTTTTCAGTGGCATTAGCTGTTTGACTTTTACACAAATGGGGAATATGTGCAGCTGGGCTGACATTTTTATCTTCTGCACCTCCTACTGTGTCCATATTTTTCTGCAGCGAGCAAACTTCTGCCAGGTCTGTCATGCTTTCGTTATTCTCCACAAGGTCTCTTATTTTCTTGCTCCTAAGCCTGGCTTCACTTCTGAATTTATGTATTCTGAATATTTTATTCCCTATTCTCCTTTCCTCCCTCGCTTGTGATCTGCTCTTCCGGGTGGCAGTGTGTATGATGTCATTTGAGTCTAATGTGCTTGCACAGCTGGTGGCTATTGTTAATGGCATTCCCATGGAGGCAGTTTCATCTGTAGAAGAAACCTCCTGCCTGGGATCAGAGGCAAAGGGGCCCTGCGTGTTGGGTGATTGCTCCACAGTTTGAATTCTCTGAATTCTGAACCTGTTTGCTAGCTTATATTTCCTTTTGGGGGGACTGGAACTAAAGGCATGATGGTGAGAATTGTGTTTATCTCCTGCTGCCAGCTTAAGCTGTTCCTCTCTTTCTCTCTGCTTCTCCTGCCAGAAATCTTTCAGAGGTGAAAGCTTCTCATATTTGTTTATTGTATCCTCATTTAAGCTCACTGTCGTGTCGGATGAATCAATTCTGCCCAGCTTTACAGCCATGCATTTATCTCCTTTGAACCGGTTAACAATAATGTATTTGATTATTACAGGTGGATCTTTGCGAGAATATTTGCGTCTTTTTTTAGGGCACCAGTCAAGATCCTCTTCTTGCTTTGGACCAATCGGTGGTTTCTCTCGCTTTTCAACATTTCTTTCTCCATCAGTGGACTCAACATAATACAAGTAGTCATCACTGTACCTAGATTTTCTTTTGGCCCGTAATCCGTAGTTCAGATGGTTAGAGCAGCTTGCGTTCTTTCGAGAGAACAAGTTTTTAGGTCTGTTGTCTTGGAAGGTGTCAAAAGTGGAAATGGTGGAAGAGCTTTCATCACTATACTCCCCTGAATCATCAGCTGAGTTGTTTGAATCAATGAAGTAGTTCATTTTGGGGCTGTAACCAGGCGTCTGCTCTGTGGAGCAGTCATTTCCATCTCCTTTGTTGTCATTCTCAAATCCAAGCTCCTCTGATTTAGGTGGTGCCTCATCCACAACTCGTTTCACTACACTGCTCTCTTTCTTTGTGCAGTTTACCAAGACACTTGGGAAAAAGTTGAACTGGGTTTCTTCTTGCAGAACATTGGTTTTCTCCCTAATGTTGTCCTGGAAGGACTCATAGCGGATTTTTAATGAGCACACATCACTGCTCAGAGTGGAATCATCATCATCATCAAACATGTAATTGTCCACATCCTCCTCAGAGAAGAGATTTACAGATAGCTCATTCTTGGAGCAAAGATCCAGCAATTCCATCTTGCTCTCACTAATGAAGGACTCAAAGTAGCCCCAGTCCTGATTTGGATTGGTAAGCAACCCATCCTCACCACTGCACTTGTCTAATAACAGGCTCTCATACAGGTTTTTGGAGGCTGGATCATCGAGGTCTATTTTCTCTGTGTCTTTCTTTTCCAGCAGCTGGCTTTTAGTGACAGGAAAGCTCAAAAGCTGATCAGAGAGGAGCTGGTCTCCGTAACTTCCTGTCTCACTTGTGCTCATGCATTGCATGTTAATATCAGAGATAGGGCAGGTGCTGTAGTCACGGTTCATGTCAGTCATTTTGAGGTTGATACTGGCCTCTACATTAGACATGTCTTTAGTTTCAACGTAGCAGCCTGGACAGGTGCGACTCTGTTGAATCAAACAGTCCTGTGTGAGCCCAGTTATATCAGCAGGTTCTATCATGGTGAAATGAGTCTGAATGTGGTCTTCCTTGGAAAGGCCCCAGGGCTCAAACCCTTGACAGCACAGGGTGTGAGGGATATTTTGTGGTTTGGGGACACATCAGTTGGGCGGTTCTCTAAAGGAGACTGTGTTGACAGTGGCCAAGGTAAGTGGTGCTTTAAGGCCAATTTAACGCTGTGGCAGTACGAATTGCCTCTCTTTGTGCTCACTGCAGCAGGTGTGGAGGATATGTATAAGGCAGCATCTGCAACATCATAAAGCTCTGTGGGCACATACGACTGTAGACTACTCTTCAGATCACGTGAACCTAGGTAAAGAAAAAACAAGTACAAGATCAATACAGAAATATTTAAAAGACAACTGCAACAATTTGAACTTCGGTAATGTGAAAACAGTATTAATTACAAAAGTGGGATGTTACATTAGCAGAATGTATTGTATTTGGGGTTAAAGTTATGTTTTTTGTTCGTTGATGAATTGTGCATAAAATAATATCAACAGGGTTCCCACGGGTCATGGAATTTCTGAAATATCATGGAATTTTAAAAGGTCTATTCCAGACATTCAAAGTCAGGGTTTTTTTATATATATATTTATATAAGCATATAAGCAAGAAGAGATTTTTGTTTGTCACTTTAAGTTTTAGTTTTAATTTATCAAAATGTAATGTTTCTGTACCATATTTCTTTTTAATATCATGCTGTTTTATGTTTTCATAGAACTCTGTAGTAAGATTATTTATATATAGGTTGATAGCTTCTTTTTTTTCAAAATGTTTATAATATAAAGGAAAAAAATAGCAGTGTTTCAAATGAGGAAAGTTTATACAGATAGATTGGTTCACATGTTTTGAATAATTGGTCTATAGCAGCATATAATTAAGAAAACTGTGTAGCAAATTAACTACAACCAAAGAGCCAAAATCAGTAAATTCAGTAAATTTTGTCTTTTAAGGGAGTAGACAATACGTCCCACATGTGCACAAATATTTTACCAGACCTGTTCAGTGTACACAAAAAAAGTGGTTATATCATACAGTTGCAATATAGCTGTGATATAGCTGTTTGTGAATTTAAAAGTTATGCAAAGTTTCACATTACTGCACATTACTTGGAAAAAGCAAACAAAAAAAAGATATACTATTCCAAGCAGCTTCACCCAGTGTTACTTTCTGCACAAAGATTTTGGGACACCCATCCAAATAATTCGCATCAGTGACACAAAGACACAGCACACAATCAAATTGAGATGTTTTACCCAACTCATGAATGTTCAAACTTTGTTGGTGTTGTTCTCATAGTTAAACTACAGTGCTAACCACTGAGCCACCGTGTCGCCCACGTTTTGTTCATTTAAGACAAAAATTATAGTTGATTACTAGAAATGATCATTTCATGACTTTTTTGTTAACACAGTGGCATAAAATAATATATTCTTAGCCATTTCTAAACAGAATTTGTGCATGGGTAAAATTTATCTGCACTGGTGGTTTAGGTATATAGCAACCTCAGGCAGTTCCAGTGTTATTGCTTCATGGCCTACACAGAGTATTGATCTCAACCCAATTGAAAACCATTGTGATGAATTAGAGTGGGGACTGGGAGCCAATCCTTCTTGTTTAACCTGACCTTACAAAAACACTTCCAGAAGAAAGGTTAAAAAATCCCATAAACACACTTATAAACCTTGTGGTAAGCTTTCCCAGAAAAGTTGAAGCTGTTATAGCTACAAACGGTGGGCCAACTCCATATTAATCCACCACAGATTAAGATTGGAATGTCATTAAAGTTAATGTGCATGTACAGGCAGATGTCCAAAAACCTTTGGCAATATAGTGTATTTGATAGTACCAGCTTATGGTTTTGTCTGTGAACAATGTCTACATTGAAACAGCCTCAAACACTAGTTGTAGCTGAGACCTGGAAGAGCTAAGTTTGTGTTGTGTTGTATGCACTAGCAAAAGTCAAAGATGAATTGATATTACAAAACAAAAAATGTGATAATTAATGTTCTGGTAACTCTGTATAGAAGTGCTGAGGAAGATTCTGGAAATGAAATTCAGATAAGGCACTGAATGTTTTGTTTCAGAGCAGAGTAAACTTTTTTAGGGGGAGGTTGGAGAGATCAGATCTTTTAGTGAACAGTTAAAGATGTGCCATCTGACAGCTAGCTTTCTGTGTGTGTGTGCTTGGCTGTATATCAGAAATTGAAACTGTTATGTCTTTAAAATGCATGCAGGTTAATAAACTGTAATGAGGAAAAATAACTGCAATGTCACAGGAAAAAGCTGAAGAATAATTTGCTGTTGGTTTCCTTGATATTTGTTCATACGGATAGCATCTGGTCCCATCTGGACCAAAAAGCTGCGCATGAACACACCAAACGGATGGCAGCTGACTGATTTGAGAGTGTGAATTCTGCACCTGTGTGAGAGGATTTGTCTTCATTTGTCTTGATTAATCTGTTTTCTTGTACCAACAAAAGGAAACCAATCTTACGACGCTAACGTGCAAAAACTAAACAGGAGCATTTATCATTATCACAGTACTTGCCAGTCACCATGGAGGGATTCGCAGATGCAAATATGTCTGTTAATCTAATAATCCATATAGTTTGCAAATATTTGAGAACTGTAACGAAATTACAGCCTGTCTCCTCCTTGTGTTCCTTCTTGACTTGAATTGTTTACTTGCTACGTCACTTCAGTTTTTTGTTCTTGCACTCTTCAGTGAACACCTGAAAGTGATTCTGCATGCTGAATCAGGCCAACGAGCTCCAATGTTAACCTGACGAGAGGCGACATGTGAATCACACCAAACCAACTACTCGGGCCAACACAGACCGTCAGCTTGGTGTGTCCCAGCCTTTAGACATTATTCAAAACAGTAAAGGATTTACTTTTATTTACTTACAAGAAGACATCTAGGATGCTCATTCTGTCATCTTGGCTTGAACTTCATTGAACTGAGCCCATCAGAGAAATTAACAACTGTACTACTTGTTGATGTGGTTATTTTGGCATTGTTAGTGCGTTTATTATTTACAGCAGTGGACCTGCACTGTCATCCGTATGATCACTGTGTGATTTGAGGGGATTTCGATAGGGAGACCTACTCCAATTCACTGTTTAGGGTTTTTTTGCATATTTTTTATGCACCACTCCTCTAAGCGTTTTGTACCTCAACCAATAACATGATTTGTTTGACAGCATTCTCTTTCTATGACACCTGTAAACCACATTTACTGGTTCTAACTCTAGTGACATTAACCTTAGAATGAATAACCCAAACATACAGTAGAAGTTATTTCTCATTCCTAAAACTCTGATCAAATGTATTTCACATGTAATTTTTCTCCTGCTTACCACATTTTTTGTAGTAATTTTATGTTGTAATACTATGATTATATGCAGAAGCCTGAACCATTCAGCACTGAGCTGTAATACCAGTGGCCTGGAGAATTATGGGGGGTGTATGTAAACTGATCTGTTGCTTCTGACAGAGGGAAATAATTTTCTCTTACATTTCTATAAGGGGAAAACTAATTTAGACTCACAATAGCATTTATATACTGCAACTTCTAACTTGGATAAGATCATCTGCTAAATGGGTAAATGTAAATGAAAATGTCATAAATCAGCCATCCAACAAAACAAAAATCTGGAATCTGTAACTGCTGTTAATCAGATTTGTGAAATGTATCTTCTAGGATGTTCAATCAGATGACAACTGACTGCATCACAGAAATCCATGGGGAAGTACATGAGAGCATATGGGCTTTGCCAGTGTTTTGGCAGGTGTCAATGTTCTTATGCACCTAACCTCTGCCAGACTTGAAGGACGTCATCTGCCTTGTTTAAGCAACAGAACTGGGGTTAACTTGCAAAGGAGAAGAGGGAAAATATGTCCAAATGGGATTCCTGTTTACCAAAGGTTCAGCTCTTGGGTGATACATTATCTGCACATGTGGCCTTGAGCTACACACAACCCTCAATAACTTCATTACTGTAAGAGAAGCACAGATGGTGAAATTGGATCATGAATATGATTATGCGCCAGATTTGCTCCTCAAATATGAAAGCCACACATCTTGGAACTTTTTTTGAAAAACAAAACAGGTAATTGCTAGTGGAAATGTCATTTATTTACTAAGATGGTCCACAATAACATATTTGAAAATGACACAATTTAAATTTTGGGGTTAACAACTATTTTAACATGTGACGTGATCTGCTAGACTGTCATGTGTGCTGCACACAAAAATGGAAGGAACTCTCAAAATTACCAGCTCTTATTTTATTCTATGCTTTACAGAATATTCATCAGCGCACAGGTTTTTATCAGCCCACTGGGACAAAAATCATGCTATCTGCTACAATAAAGATATTAAAGTATTTTGTGTGCAAGTAAGCAAGATATATTGAAGGACTGTGTATTACTTTGCTTTCAAGGCTATGATTGCAAACTAATCAATACATGTAACTTCTGAGTGAAAGGATAATCTTTCTATTTAAACGAACACAAAAATTCACAGCCCTCATACCACTGCATGACACCTACCGCAAGATGATCAGCAATAACAAAGGCCATTCTTATCTTTCAGTTTGTTAATAAAAATGCCATCTATCATATCCAACTCACAACTTTCCCAGTGACATATCCTCATCAAATGAAAGTCACACTGTTTCCAAAACACAAACTCTACACATACTCCTCAACACTACACATACAAACTTTTCATTTGTAGTCCAGCCATTGTATCTTTAATTCAATTCAAATCACCATATTACACACAATTTATTGAACATCTAGTGGCTGCTTTGCTCCAACCTCAAAGAACAGTTGGATAAGTGATTTAGCTATGTTGTGGAATTATTTTTATCACTGTGATGGCGAAAATATTATGTAAGAGGTGCTAGGAGGTTCATTCATTCATTTTCCTTCGGCTTAGTCCCTTTATTTATCAGGGGTCACCACAGCGGAATGAACCACTAACTTATCCAGCATATGTTTTACACAGCGGATGCCCTTCCAGCTGCATCCCAGTACTGGGAAACATCCATACACGCTCACTCCCACACATACACTACGGCCAATTTAGTTTATTCAATTCACCTATAGCGCATGTCTTTGGACTGTGGAAGAAACCGAAGCACCCGGAGGAAAACCGCGCAAACACAGGAGAACATGCAAACTTCACACAGAAACGCCAACTGGCCCAGCCGGGACTCAAACCAGTGACCTTCTTGCTGTGAGGCAACAGTGCTAACCACTGAGCCACCATGTCGCCCCCCGGTGCTAGGAAGTATATTTCGTAATTAAATGTAAAAAATGTAGTATCTTTTTCCTCCATGAAAAAAATCTATTGTTTTATTGTTTTGCTTTAAATATTTACCAAATGGTATGACCATGTGAATGTAATATGCAGAGTAAATAGTTTTGTGATCCATGCTACTGAAAAAAGGCAGTTAGGTTAAAGTAATCCCCCATCACCCCACCCCTTTAAAAATATATCCTAGCATTAAAGGAGGCCAGAAAATATCTGATAATAAATCATTAATAATAAATATATATATAAATATATAAAATATCTAATTGCATTTTATTTTGGCAGATATTGCGATTTGATTTATGATTACATTTTGTAAAGTCAAGCTTCAGCATAATATTGCAGCACACACTTAAAAAAGGAATGCTGTAACTGTTTAACTGTAAATAAAATGTACAACAATATATTACTATTATTATAAGCAACACATCTAGTAGGTCTTATACATATAACATCTCTCACTTGGCCCAAACAACAATCATTTTTGGTCATATGGGCACAAAGAAAAGTGCCTTATTTTTTTATTATGCACTGCACCTATTATTATTTTGAAAATACTGCACATTCAAGTTTTAAGCATAGGCTTACAATCTTTGGACTTTTGTAAGAAAAAACAAGTTACAATTATACACATTTGTTTGAAGTTATAAAGTATAAAATATTGTTTTGTTAGTGTTGTTGATGCAGTTTGGTGTAAAAAAAATGTTTAATTTTCATTCATTCATTCATTTTCTTTTCGGCTTAGTCCCTTTATTAATCTGGGGTCGCCACAGCGGGATGAACC